>MNCI01035519.1:1230592-1259647 GCA_015680685.1 Gnetum montanum
TCAAATTTTTTCTTGTATCATGCAATGCATCCTCCCATGACTAAGTTGAATGCTCTAGGATTAACAAGATTTAAGAATATTGAATATCGAAGCTACAAGGGTGAAGTTATGGCCTTTGGAAGCTAGTGTGTAAGAGTTCTAAAAAAAACTACAAAAACTCTCTTGTGGCAAAATGAGGAAGTGAAAAATTTCACTAACTCCCATGCATATATATACAATTTTTATATGCACAACATCATAAATACGACATCATATGTGCCTACAACATCATAACTATGTTGTAACTATTAAAAATTTTAAATTTTTCATTGATTTTTCTTGAAGAAAATGAGTCATATAGAATGTATAGAAGATGTAAAGCTTGTTTATAGGATTATGATCATTAATGATGCATAGTTTTTGAAAATTTANTTGGTATTTCACACTTGCCAAGCAATTTCACATCATCTTGTGCCTTCCAAAACATCTAATAAACTTACCATATCATCTAATAATTTGTTTTTACATCAAAAATTCATTATCCATTTCTTATCCACACCATAAAATTTTACTACTAGAGATTCATTCTTCATGAACCTTGAATGTTAAATTTTCAAAAACTATNTGTGGAAAAATAACACTATATTACACAAAACTATAAGTTATGATTAACTATACAATGAGGTGAGATAGACAATAGAATGGATTGCAAATCTTGGAACATGAAGTGTCATACCATAAGCATAATAAATATTTGTCTGTTATTAGTAGTTAAAATAATCATTAGAATTTTTGTCCAACATTCAAACCAAGTCCATACCACATTCCAATGACAACGCATTGTTTCATTTCTTGGCATCACAATTGTAAGACTATTACTGTTGCAAGAAGTATCACTACTTGGCATATTGTCCAGGGGAAGAGTTTATCCATTTCACATTTTAAGAT
This sequence comes from Gnetum montanum, assembly GCA_015680685.1. Taxonomy (NCBI): domain Eukaryota; kingdom Viridiplantae; phylum Streptophyta; class Gnetopsida; order Gnetales; family Gnetaceae; genus Gnetum; species Gnetum montanum. The sequence goes on from MNCI01035519.1 coordinate 1,231,520, forward strand.
GTTTTAGATTCCTAAGAAGTCACCTACTATCAATCATGCATAACATGTCTTTCCAAGTGGAATCCCCAAAAATTTATTCTTGTGCATTTATTTTATTTTTAACTATGCCAACCTTACGAAAAGACTAACTTCAAGCATGGGTAACACACCTTTCTAATGACATGATAAGGCAACACTTATTGTAATCTTACTCCCATTTTTATTTAGATCTAGAAGGATATAATACAGTCTACACAAAAGGATAGAATTCACAGTAATAATTCAAGAGAAATCATAAATCCCCTTGATGTCACACCCTTTTCATTCCCACTAGGTTCTTCAGTTTTTGGTCTAGGCATAATGGTCACAAGTTTATTCTTAGTTTTATAATGGAAAGAATATCATTATGGCCATGGTAAGAACCTCTTATTAATAAAATGAGTGGATGAGTATCGTGGTTTCACTATACAAATAATTAGTCCCTTATGACTTGATAACATAAAGAAATCTTCACCTTATTGAACTACATCTTGCCTTATTCCTAGTATGTTTTATTAAAATCAAAAATATGTACAAAGAAGATGAAAATAGAGTATAAAAAAGATAGTAAGAATGAAAAAAGATAAAAAGAATGAAAAATGATAAAAGAATAAAAAATCGTCAAAGAATAGAAAATTGTTAAAGAATTAAGAAATTACTAAGAAATTCAAAAGTATAAAAGAATGGGAAAATGTATTAAGAGATGTGAAAGGGGATATCAAGAAATTAGAAATTAAAAAGAATTGTAAGATAAAAAATTGCAAAGCACTCATTAATTCACGAATCAAGGTAAGGCATCTCCCCCATGATTGAACTCATGAGCAAGTGTTTTGAAAATGCACCCTAGTTCCCCTAGAGCATACACTAGACATTTTGTACTTACCATCCTTAGTGCTTTAGTTTTTTTATTATCATCCCATATAATTATGATGGTAATTGAATTTTTAACATCTATGTCCTTAGTTCCTCTTTCTGTTGGTGTATGATTGCGGTTTAGTATTTCCATTAGTAAGTTCTTAGTTGGGCTCATTTTCCTAAAAAAGGAATTAATAAGTGGTTCATATTGTTCCATTCATGTTTTAGACAATTAAAAATTCTTAGTTGTTGGTAACTAGGTGTCTTTTGGTATAGTGACCCTTGCCCTCTCTTGTGCACACACTTGTTTTTCACATTTATTGTGGATTGGTGTAATGATTGTGTTGACCTTCTAGAAGGTTGATTCACAACTACACCCTTCTTTTTTAGTAGTAAATCATGGAATTACCTATTTATCCATAGTGATAGGTCCATTTGTTATGTTTGACATTGGAGTGGTAATGGTTGTTGGCCCTTGCATAGGATTGGAAGACATTATTTTGGTGAGGAATGATGTTGCACTTGGCTAGTCCTATTTTGGTTTTGATGAGTTAGCAGGTCTATGAGTTTTGTACTCATGTGAGGAAACTATCCTAAAGAAAGGATGTTTTTGAGACTTTTGCTAAGATCTACTAATATTATCATTTACTTATATGTTCATAGCACAAGTGGCATCTTCCACTGATGTAGCATCTATGATATCTTAGCCAACTAATGATTCATTAGCTGGTATAGTGTGCTAAATTATAACTAGTTGTTATGACAGCAATTCAGCTAACTTTGCCTTAAACTATGAGTGATTAAAGGCTCCTATTATGTTAAAGCTACTTTGTCTATATAGTCTGAATTGTATGTTACTTGAAACAAACAAACTTTCACTAAAATGCTTAAGCACAATTTTGCAAAAATCTATTCCTAGTCTTCCCAAGAGAGAAAATTCCACAAGAAAAAGAGAAATAGAGCCTAATTCAATGGGTTTAAGAAAAGAGGAAAAAGTAGATTTGCATAAAATCTTAAACATTTAAGCAAGATAAAATAAATACAAGGAAACCCTTTGAAAGTAAAGCTATTTCAAATAAGCCCAAAATATTAGAGATTATCAAGACCCTCTAGACTCAAACAAATAGTTTCATAAAAGATGCTCCTATTAAACTTCTCAAAATGCTTTTTAAAGGAAAAACACAAGTTATTATATGGCTAGTAAATAGATATCATGAATTGCAAAAACTAGAGCTATCAAAGCAATCAAACAATCTCAAAATTGAATGCCAAGCTCAGTACTATCTAAACTATTAGCTAAGCAATTAAGACATAATAGAAGGAATATGAACTCATAGGATAAAAACAAAGTAACAAAATTGTTGTTGAAATTAGAATGTCATTCTATAAGTAATTCTCCAATATTCTTTTAGGTCCTCCCCTTCCCTTTTGAATCTACCTTGAAGCCCTTTTTACATAAGCTTCTTGACAATTACAACCATTATGGAAATTTAAAATTTAGTTATAACCACTATAAAAATTAAAAGCTATAGTTGCCATATGCCCAGCTTATTTAGAACTTTGAGTAATTTTCCTATAAACATTCCTCATTTCGAGCTTCCTAAATGATGATTGCATTTTCCCAAAAGAGTCTAATTCACTGTATTTAATTTTAAATCTCTTTTGTTAATAACCATTGAGCTAGCTTCCCAAATCAACAAGCCTTTTATGATTTGTTTTACTAAATAGAGCTCCATTTACTTGATAGCTGATTTGGTTGTAGACTTCATTGGCTCCCCTGAAACTAATCCTACATTAACTTGAATTTAATTTGAGCTTTGATTTAGTAATGGGCCTATTTATTTTGAATAATAGTATTTTCCCACATGATTTAAGATTTTGTTACCTTTAGTGCACTTAGTGCCTTCTTGTTTACCCATGGTAGCTCTGTGTTTTGATAGCATTTTATACCATACTTTGGCTCTGTTCTTTCTATTCCTATTTTAATCCCCAACTCTTTTCATCTGTAGCTTAAGGTAATAGCTGTGAAGCTCGAATTTTCGTTGTGCTCGTTAAGAAAAGCTTATCAAAGAGCTCTTTGTAGAATTGAGAATTTAATCTCACACCATGTGCTTCCTTTGATGGTCCCATGAGCTAATGTAGCCTGTCATAGCCTTTTAGCTTAACATGGTAGAGCATTCTTGTGGCTATATTTAGCTGCCCCATGTTGTTTTAGCTAAAGCTAGCCTCTAGGTAAGATGGCGGCTCTGTAAAGTGGAAATTTGCCATGGTGAACTAAGCACTATCTGTTGACATAGCAGGGTGGATTACCAAGGTGAAAATCTACTTTCTTAAATGAGCTCTATAAGCTGACATGGCAAAGTGAGTTCATGTCAAAGTGAGTTCGTGGAACTCAGAATTGCCCTTCGAAGCCATCTCTACAAGCTACGGTGTCAAGGATGCTGATGTGGTACACTTGCTGATGTGGCAGAGGCAGCAAAGGATCATCTAGATGAAAAATGAGCTTCATCTGGATGTTTGGATGTTGTCGTGGCCCTCATCTGGATGTTTGGATGTTGTCGTGGCTCTGCCAAGGTGGTGGATGATGACATGGCAGAAATTGGAGAAAACATCTGAAAATGGATCATCTAGATGCTGATGTGGCACGTGATGATGTGGAGCTGCTGATGTGGTAAAGGCGGTGTGAATCATCTCGATGAAAACAGGCTTTATCTAAATGGGAAAAACAACCAGACCTAAATGCTAATATGTCCATTTACCACGTGGCAGAGTTGGAAATTCAGATGACCTTTAAGCATCTAGATGATACTTGTTCATGTAGATGGAAATTGCGAATGCCATGATGCCGAAGCTGAGAAAAACTAAGGTGAGTGATAAAGATGACGGTTGAAGCGCTGAACGCACCAGAACCCTTTAAACACGTGAGCTTATCTTATCGAAGTGCAGCTCATCTTAGAGCTTGAAAAGAGGCCACAGCGAACCAAGCAATTCTCCATGCTAATCGGGCATGCATGACGTGGTGGAGCGGATAATCAAGATGAGCCGAACAGGAACTTAGAATTGAAGCTTCAGCTTATGTGCAAATGATCGAGCTTTACTGAGGGACTGAAACTTCGGTTAGGCGTAAGAAGAGCTTTCTTTGACTTTGGGCTTGTTCTTCATAAGCTAATACTTAAATATTCTTCAAAATTCATCATGCAGGTATTTGTTTTCTTTTTTGAAAATACCCAAGGAAATATACCAAGCATTCAAGCTTTATTACTTCCATATCCTCTTAGCTTAGACTCTCTCATCACAACACTGGTTAATCCAAAATCTATTACTAACGAAATTACCTTTTCAATTTTAAATTCTTCTTTCCTTTAATGAAAATGCATAGATCCTCTTCCATGCCATGATCACATAAAACTTGTTCCATGAAATGGCTGAAATGTACCAGCACTCCACAATTAGCACAATCTAGAATCAAATGCAGGGCTTTTTTAGTGATGATTTACTGTAATTTGGCTCATTTGAAAGAATATAGGGGTAAAAATTTTTGAAGCTGAGTTTTTTCCAAATTTAACAAGTTACTGTGTTTGAATATAATATTGCTTTAAATATTTTCTTTATGAATTTGAAGATAAGATCAAGGTTTTAATTTTTTCAGCATCATAAAGTGCCTAGTTTTGAATATTCTAATGTCTTCGCTTAGAATATTTGCTACTGAACAATTCCTTTAAAATATTTTTTTACAGGTCATCAGATACCAAATGGTTCAAAAAATTTTAAAAATATATTTTTTTACTTTTAAAACATATTCTTCCAAACCAAGATTATGAAACGATTTCCTGGAGACCATTTACCAAGGTACCTTTCATCCCTTGTCACCTGTTAGTGAGTGGGACAAAAGAAAAAAGCATGAGTCTCAAAAGAATCTCAAGGGCATCAATATTTTCACATACCTCAAAATAGTATGAATCAAAAGGAATTTTGGACACCTCAAAAGCTTCAATACCTCAATGTTTTCTAAGACATCAAGAAGTCTCCTAAGATTTCTATGTTTCTTGAAATCCAATGTTTAGATGCTCTATGTGTTCAAGTGTTCCATCATCTTTAAAGCAATCTAGTATAATTTAAGGTTCCCCCTATGTTTTAGATGCCTGAATATAGTTTAGGCTCATCATTTTTTAAGTGTTTTATCATGCTTCAAATGCCCCAATATAAATTAACCACCCTACCATCTTTCACATGCCTCAACACCTTTCAAGTGCCTTAGCATCTTTTACAAGTTCTAACATAATTCAAGCATCCTGATATTTTTCTGGTCCACAACAAGTTTGAGATGTCCCAAAATAGTTTAAGCATACCAACATATATTAAGTCATCTAATTAATGATAAGGCACTTGAAATATGGTGTGGTAGTTAAGCTATAGTAGGGTATGTAAACTCTATTGGGGTGCTTAAAAGATTATGGGATAGCTAAAAGATGGTATGGAGATTGAACTATACTAGGGTATCCAAACTCTATTAGCTATTTTAAACTTTGTTGGAGTAACTAAAAGATGTTGTAATATCAAGACTCTGTTCACCGTGAGTTGCTTGATATATGGTGGGATGGCTAAACTTTCTCAAGACCCCTAAAAGATGGTAGAGCATCTACGCTATACTTCGGTATTTAAACTCTTTTGGAATACTTGCAAAATAGTGTGGTGCCTAAAGTGAACATAATTGAGGAAGAAATATTATACTTATTTACATGTAAAAAAAGTCTAGTTTTACATATTTTTACTTTTTACATCCCCATCTACTTTAAGATATGTATGTAAATAAGAAATTACCCTTTATTTTAATTCAATAAAATAGATTTGCAAAGTCAATTTCATATAAATCAAAATCCAATCTTCCAAGTCATGAACAAATTTCAATTTATTAGCTGTAGTGCAAAACCTAATTTTTTACCTAGATATCATAATTGAGTTTTGTTTTCATTTATCATATAGTTTTATCATCCTAATGAATTACCAAGACTTTTATTATTATTTTTATAAGTTTGTAATTTGTTTCTAGCAGGATGCAAAATTAAGATTAAGGCATTTTTAGCAATAATATAGTAATGAATAATTTCATCATATGAATATACTAAATCATGGAAGATATAATTTAATATAAAAACTAATCAAAGCTCTAAAACATGTATTTATAAATCATTAAAAATATATCCAAATATGCATGTTTTAGAGAAAAAAAAACAAGTTAGTTTTAAATGCTACATCATGCTCCTTCAAATGAATAGAATACCTAAAACTACTAATCCTAAAATCAATGAGACTTAAGTGATTGAGCCATCATTCTCAATTTACAATGGTCCTTTTATTGTCTTTTGGAATATTATTTCTTGTTGGTTCATCCTATAATATCTTGAGATGGAAATTGAAAGTATTTTTTTTTAATTTGGAACACAACTTAAGTATAATCTGTAAATATTGTAATACTATTATAATATTTCAAAATTCTATCTCATTCACCTTTTGTTTATTACTCTATTATGATTTCAAAAATTAATTCCCTACTCAAACATATTGTTATCACTAGCCAATTTCATATTCATCTATTTATTCATAAATATATTTTGCAAATTTCATAAGGATTTACCATCTTTTTAGAACTTTATGAGGAGTTAGGATCCTTGAAAAAACTCTACGAAATGTAAATATCTTGATCTAATTGTCTTCTATTATTTTTTGTCATTATTCTTTGGTTCTATACCATCATTTTGGCCTTTTCACTTGTTCACCCAAGTTTCTTCTTTCCTGATGATCTTCCCTGTTTACTTGGATATTTCCTAGCTCCTCATACTTTTCTCCTACATCTTGGATTCTAGCTTAAAGATCAACTTCAACAAAGTTTTCTTTCTAATACATGTTGATGAGTCATGAATTTGCTGGCTGTGATATTGTAGCCATGATATCACAACCATGATATATCAGCCCTGTTGTATCGGTAGTTGAGATATCGTAGCGGTCGTGGTATCGCAGTCGCGATATTGCATCTTCCCTAGATATCGCGTACACGATATCACAGTGCATCATAATTTCTATAAATAAGAGGTGGCTTTCCTAGTTTTAGGTATTAGGAGTTAGAAGTAGCGAACCTCTGGCAGTTTGATCCCTCCAGAATTAGATTATTTTTCTGTGTCTACCTGCAATGTGGTGAATGTAATTGTACGGTGTCTCTATTCGAGTGTGACGTACTTGGACACACACATGATCGACAATAAAGATCGAGATTAATTCATCATTGCAGCATTCACTTTGTTATTTATTTGTTTTTTTGTTTATTCTTTAATGTTATTTACTGTTTTCTCTCTCACCCTTAAACTCCTAGAACACGGAACAAGTACGGCTTGATTATGAGCATTTAAGTGTGAATTCTTGGTATCCCAGTGGTGTAGCTAGGATCTGCACTTGGTAATCCCAGTGGTAGTCATGCACGAGGTCCAAGATGTGTACGGTTGATCAAGGAATCCGTTACTTGTTGCACTTAGGCTAGATTAGATTTTCTTACCCTTTTCCTCCTAGCTTAGTTTAGTTAATATTATTTTCCACTGCCTTCAGGAGTAGCGTTAGAATTAGGAACACATCATACACCTCACTCTGGACTAAACCATATGTGAAAAATATAATACTAGTTTAGGTGGGAAGATAGCAAACTTCGACCTAAGTATAACTGTCTAGTTGCCACAACTAGTCCATCTGCAGAGTTCAACTAGATCGCATGTGCTACGCTTGTTTTGTATGGTTGAGTGTAGGGGTACCTCGCCACTCATCATTGGCACCATTTCCAGGGATGGTGCTAGTTATCTAGATTAGTTATATCATACAAGGTCGATGTATAAGGACTTAACGATATATCTCTTAAAAATAAGAAATAATTATAAAAAGTCACATACGAATTCACACACAGTTTCACAATAATGCCTTTCCTACAAGATAATAATAATTCCACACTTAGTGAGGAAGTTCATTGGAGAACCAATGAAGCATATGACGATGAAGATTGGAGTATACAACTTGAAGTGGGAGTTTCCTATAAGCATGAACAAAAACAATGTCATCACAATGCATGAAAGCCTAACTTACCCGATGACAATGAACCCCCACTAGTCACTACAAGCCTAATGCAAATACAAGAGGTCGTTCGAATCTCAAATAGGCATCTTAAAGAGAGCCGACTACCCAAGCTTGATTTAAACAACTTTCCTACATTTTCAGGAGGCTATGACTTAGATCCGCATCAACATTTACAAGCTTTCTACGATGCCTGCACATGGAATAACATTGATAACGGATGAAAAAAACTTAAGCTCTTCCTATAACACTCATTGACCACGCAAAAGTATGGTATAGATCATTAAAACAAAATTCGATACGACGCTGGTCAACAATGGTAGAAGTCTTTAGTGAAAAATATCAAACCTACGTAAGAGTGTCACCCTTGAGGAAACAAATCCAAGGATAGAAACAAGCACAACATGAACCCTTGAACATGGCCTTAGAAAGATATTATGCACTATTAAACAACTGTCCAAGCCATGGGTTTTCTAAGGAAAGGCTAATGTATCATATTATTGATGGGCTATGTAATGAAACAAGAGAGACCTTAGGAACGTATGCCCGAGGTCAACTATACAACCTACGAACCCATCAAATCCAAGAGCTTATTAAGAGGGTAGCAAAAGAAGAAGGAGAATTAGCTAGATGGGAGAGTGTTGAAAAACATCAACGGGACCCAAATATTAACTCAACAAAAGTTCCATGATCATAAAAAGGAGAAATCAACAAATATCAAGGTGGAAACATCATCTTTTCCAATACAACAATCATTAAAAGAAGCCAAGGCAAAGATCAATAAGATGTTGGAATGGATGTATCAAAAGAGTGGAGAATTTATCAACACCATTGGAGATAGAGTTTTGACCATCCAAGAAATAGGACGAAATAGTAGACATTCAAAAAAAAAGAATAAAGGGAATAAGTGCTCAACTACCAACCCTACGTACGAATGCAACATATGCCTGTATGATCACCCCAAGGGCTAATGCCCAATATTGTTACATATACATGAGCATTGGGGAAATATGCTACATCCAGAGTTCGTACAGAGGTACTGTGTTCGGTCACAGTGGCAACAATCCCAGTCGTGGGGGAGACCACCCTTAGACTAGAGGCACCCTTCATATTTTCCAAATTCAAATGCTTATCATGTTCAACATCTTGTTTCTCCATTCCGGCCACCATACTCTATCTCACTACAATACTATCAACCCATACCTGCAACAAAACCACCACCTTATGCATCTTATAATCCTCCTAACTTTCAACATTCTTATCCTTTCCCTCCTTCCACAGTGCCACCAACCATTCCTAAGGTGTTTGTGCCACAACAACAACCCATGAACAATGCTTGTGCTACTGCTACTAACAGCAATGACAAGCCTCCACAACATCAAAAGCGTCCTTTCTTTAAACACGGCCGTAGGAAGGGACAACATAACTCTGAGGCCATTGCATCTTCCAACCCAGCACAAGTCCCACACTGTGGTGCACCCTTACCTTCGAACCCAGCACCTCATGTAACTTCATCAAGGCCACCAACTTACACTCCCACAACCATATGGCCCAATGAACAAAACCATGGGAGGCATTAGCCCAATCTTTGCATACCATCTAATGGTCACAAACATCATAGTGGGTCAACTCATTATCCAGGAACTACATCATATGAAGTGCCCCACTATGCTTATTATGAAGTGTGTGAAATCCAAGGGGAGAAGTATGGACCGATTCCAATACTTCCAACATGCAAGGATCCTTATTTCCCATTTATTAATCCTTTCCATACTCAACCGTTTAGATATGGGGGATATCCCCCATTTCAATAACAAGCAGGGTTAATAAATATTTTTCATTTTCTTTGATTTTACAACTTTTTGTTTTTCAATTTTTCATTTTTCAACTTTTTACTTTTTCTTTTTATCTTTTTGTCTTTTTGTGTGTTTTTCGTTTTACGTTTTTGTAAGTAATATCATCTATGAATAAAACACTCATGTGGATTGTTCGTTGAGGTGTGTTCTATGTTATTAAGTCATCAGTGGTCAATTATTTGGAACAGTGAGCCCATTACACCCACTCATCCACTCTATAAATAAAGAGGTTCCATTCGAGGGTACAATGATATTCTTGAAATTTCTAAACTTACAATTAATTTTGTGTTCATTGTACTTGGAATGAAGAAGGATGGACCAAGAGGGAATGATTAGGGTGTGACGTCAAGGGGACTTGTGGATTCTCTTTGGTGATGCTTCTAGGAGTTATCATGCAATATGGTTGTACTAAGATCTCTGTAGATCTAATGAAAAATGGGAGTAAGACTAATCAAAAGGGCACTCAAAAATCAAACGCTATTCTAGGGGGTCCCACTAGAAAGACATGAACCCATGCCTGAAGATTAGTCGCTTCTCTCGATTTAGTAAAGTGAAAACAAAAAAAGAGAGAAAGAGAAAAGAAAAAGAAGTGCCATAAAACAGAAATCACTCCCCCCTTGCATAAAACGCCAAGTGATCGTACGCCTTGTTGTTATGGTACTATCATAGTTGTTCACCATGGGATGAAACAATGTGATGTCATTGATTAGAAGGATGGACTTCGTCCTGATCTTGGAACGATGGGTTAATGACACCTTAATCATGCTTTTCATGTAGGATTCATTGTGCCCTAGGCTAGCTACCTCATGTCCCAATCTCTACAATACTTTTCTATACTTTGCCTCATCTCACTGTTCATGTAATTGTAGCTCGTGTCCGGTGTAACATAGAATTTTCATCTCATTTCAGCGATATTTACATGTGTGTGTTTTGGAGTTGGTGCGGATTACATTTAATCCTTTTAGTGCCCACAGACACTTTAAGTGTGGTTAAACAAGGGCATAATAGGTTGAAACCTGCTTTGGGGAGGACCCACTTGTGTAATTTTGTTGTAATCTTCAGTAATTCTCTAGCTAGAACACACAATTTCTTACCCTGAGCTTAATTTTTCATAAATTTCTTTTCCTTATTACCATCACATAGCCTTTTTCTCTACCATCCGAGGTCCTTATTAATTAATTCCACACCATCAAAATTTTTGTGCCTTTAGAACTAGTTGAATTACCCTAGAACCCTTTAACAATCATTCAGATGTCCTTAGTTTATATTGTTTAATTTCAAAGAAATATTAAAAATTTGGTACATTTTCTAAGTTCCCTAACTTCAATAAAAATATATATACATGACCCCCCTATGCTAATCAACATTATTTGCAACTGTTCATGCAGGGAAAGTTTTTCAAATTTCTCTCTACGACTTGCGATTGTGCATCCCTTACTTACATATCCATAACTCACTCGCTGGTACTCTGATTTTCATTTCGTCTGAACCTACTTCACTCAGGAGTGTCCGCTTAGTCGTGGGGGAGGGGGGCACATGCCAAATAGTGCATAAATTTTTGCACATTCTAAATAGTGCATAAATTTTTTGAAATTCATTATCACCCAAAGGACATCTTTAAGGGAAATTAGATCTAAAATTAAGAATAGATTATGTCAAAAACAATTTCACCCCCTTAGCTATACCAAAAAAATTAAATTTGGAAACCACCTAAGCAAAGAGGAATCAAAACTATAATCTTTCGGGGACACGTTCTTCCAATAATTAACATCACACAGAAATAAACTAAATCTATTAAGGCAAGCAGTAAGGTGTAACCTAACTTTGGTAACAACCTTACTAACAATTGGTCTTGTGTGATTGCAGATGGCCATGAAACATCGATAACAGGAAGGTCCTGCTCCAAGTGCGATCGAACGATCTTGGAGAGGTGGAAGACAAGATCCTACTAGACAACATGCAGAATAGGAGGAACAATCATTCAGTGTTCATCAAGAAGATCCTCCTACCGTATGGTCCGGGCAGGCAAAAGTAAGAGATACCCTCTCTGAAAGTGGTGCCTAGTACTCAGGGGAAATGTACCAATTTTGGCACAATAAAGCAGAAGGCACCATGATTAACATTTGTGGTGTGACTATTGACTTCTCTGTTCAAGCCATTTCAGAAGTATTAAACCTTCCAAACACAGGGCCAAAGGTTGCTCAGAACCAGTTGGATACTTTTAGAACCGAGCAACTTAATAAACTATTGACAGAGAATAAAGAGGTGGCGAAAGCAAAAGAGAAGGCTAACTAGGCTGTCTCTATGGCACAAGTGCAAACATACACGCATGCCAAGGCACTCAAGTCCTTACAAGAGGAGAAACTCCAGGCCGTACTTCAACGCCATCAAGCTTCAAAGCCTGGAGCACAAGAAAAGGGATAGACACCTATGGAGGAGCCACCACCACAAGGAACTACATGAGTTCGACCATTTTGTATTCATAAGATTTTCTTTTCTGTTATGTCTCACTCCATACTACAGCATGAATCCATTCTAGTCATTCAATAATCCCATACCTATCCACTGTGTAATCAATGGAGCTTGTCCTCTCTATGACTCAAGGACGAGTTTTCATTTAGTCGTGGGGGTATGATGAGTCATGAATTTACTGGTTGTGATATCGCACCCCTAATATCACAGCCATGATATATCAACCCTGTTGTATCAGTAGCTGAGATATCGTAGCTGTCGTGATATCGTGTACGCGATATCGTAGTGCGCGGCAATTTCTATAAATAAGAGGCAACTTTCCTAGTTTTAGGTATTAGGAGTTAGAAGTAGTGAAGCTCTAGTAGTTTGATCCCTCCAGAGTTAGATTATTTTTCCATGTCTACCTGCAGTGTGGTGAATGTAATTGTACAGTGTCTCTATTCGAGTGTGACATACTTGGACATGCACATAATCGGCAATAAAGATCGAGATTACTTCATCATTGTAGCATTCACTTTGTTATTTATTTGTTTTTTTGTTTATTTATTTAATGTTATTTACTATTTTCTCTCTCACCCTTAAACTCCTAGAACGTGGAATGAGTATGACTTGATTATGAGCATTTAAGTGTGACTGCTTGGTATCCCAATGGTGTAGCTAGGATCTGCACTTGGTAATCCTAGTGGCATATTTGGTTTCTACGCATGGTAATTCCAGTGGCATGCCTAGGATCTACACTTGGTAATCCCAGTGGTAGTCATGCACGAGGTCCAAGATGTGTACGGTTGATCAAGGAATCGATTGCTCATCGCACTTAGGCTAGATTAGATTTTCTTACCCTTTTCCTCCTAGCTTAGTTTAGTTAATATTTTTTTTCACTGCATTTAGAAGTAGCGTTAGAATTAGGAACACATCATACACCTCACTTTGTACTAAACCATATGTGACAAATATAATACTAGTCCAGGTGGGAAGATAGTGAACTGCGACCTAAGGATAACTGTCTAGGTGCCACAACTAGTCTGTCTGCAGAGTTCGACCAGATCGCACATGCTACGCTCGTTTCGTATGGTTGAGTGTAGGGGTACATCGCCACTCATCACATGTCTTTATTAAAGTCTTTGCTAAGTTTATTTATGGAGTGGGTTTCTTTGACATTCTACTAATCAAACTATTCTCATTATTTATTACATATCTTAAAATTATTAGACATGAGGTCTTATTATTCTAGATGATGTATACTTTAATAAGTTCAACATACCCAATAAAATTTTCTTCTCTTGCTTTTACATCATTTTTAACACTTGTATACATGACACTACACTTTACATTCAAGAACTCTTAAAGGTTTTAATTTTGGTTATCTTTTATTCCATATCTTAATTAAGAACTTAAAGTTTAATGGAACAATTAGACTCTTGATGAGCATCAAAGTGTCATGTCAATGGGCCAGCATGGATGTGACCTTGTCAATGGGACCCCATTTACCTAGTGTTTCCTTATCGACAGAGCTATGTCATTGTAGTGTTTGCTATGTCTACGAGGCCCTTTTGATGTGGTCCTATAGCAAAAACTATAAATTTGAGCTTCCAATTGCGTTTATGGGCATTCAAGTCATAGTACTAGTAGAGCTCTTATAGTTTGTCCATTTGAAAGTTAGAATATTTCTTTGAATGCCCAAAGTAGGAGTTAGAAAGTGTATGAATCTTTATTCAAGCACTATTCTACTTAAACCATACCAGTGTATATGGCAATAAAGACGAATCTTCATTAATTATGCCATTAATTAAGTTAAATTAAGCTAAATTAGACGTTAAGAGATTAGTTAATTAATTAACCTAAATAGATTAAATACATAAGTATGACTGCTTTGAGTGTAAACATGTATTCGCTTAGTAATCTTGACAACATTATTGTTTGGTGCGCCCAGTAGTGTAGCACTTGGTAACCTAGTAGTGGATACATCTGTTCAATACGTGTACCAAAAGTGGAATCAGATGTTGATATTAGGACTAGTTAGATGCTAGTTAAGTAGTTAAATTAGATTAGTTATTATCCACTTCATCTCTTTACTTTAAGCACCCAAAAACATAAAATATAAAATGACAAAAATCATGTATCTCAATTACACTTAAACCATATGCTTAAACCTCACAAGTGTAGTTGGGAAGACAATGAACATTCTCAATGTAAAGTTTACTTCTTGGAGAACTAGTGCATTGAAAACTATAGAGTCCACAAAATTTGAACAGATCACACATGAACTCTTTGTGATTCGTATGGTTGGGCATAGGGGTACCTCACTACTCATCATTGGTGTCGTTGTTAGGTACTCTTTTTTGTGCACATGCACTATCTAGGATTAGTAAACATTATTAATATTGTTGAATGAACCCCAATGTCGACATCATTTTCAAATTATATAATTACAAAAGCACATTAATATTTCATTTGTTTTCAAAATATCTTCTTCTCACAGGCATGAAGATATTAAACTACCAATCCCATAATAATGCAAGGTGGTATATACTCATCTAGATGAATATGTACCTGATTTTTCCTTCATCCTACATCAAGATGAACAACTATGATGGTGAGACATGGAGAGAAACATCATAATGCCCCTTGATCAATTTGTGCTCAGGATGCTATTTCAAACTCTTAAGAAGTTGAGCATCCTAGATCTTCAAGAGGAATATGTTGTGCATGGTTATGACAATCAGGAATACCATCCCACTAAAACATAATGCAAGAGAGATTGACACTAGGAAAGGCACCATAAGTTTGCAAATGGAAAACACTTTACCAATCCCTTATTCCTACTAAAGCAAGATGACAATGAGGATCCTCCCTCTTGGGCTTCTCAACATGAAGATTCTCCACCCTTTGCTATTGATGACAAGGGTGTGCCCTTGAACCTATGATTCACTATTAGCAAAATAGCTTCAAGAAAAAGTGGTAGTTAAGGCAAGAACTTAGGAAAGCATCATGACAACAAGGAATCTAAGGATGATGATCATGATAGGAAAAGAGGTGGTGGCAAACACTATGATAGTAGTGGTCCATCTTCCTCTTCATCCTCTTCATTTGATTCTGAAAATTCCTCTTCATCTTCTGGTTCTAATAAAAGCCACTCGAGAAATAATTGTGATGATGCTGATCAACAAGACAACAATGATCATAGAGGCCACCATGAACACAGGCATGGTAGAAACCATCATCAACATTATTGACACCATGATGATGATGAACCTCTATTGGTAACTTGAAGCATGCTTAACATTGTAGAGGCAGTTAAGATCCCAACTAGGCATGTGAAAGATCATTAAATCATATGCTTAGGCATTAATAATATCCCAAGATTTGAAGGGGGGATATAACTCTAATCCGCAAAACCATCTACAAGCCTTTCATCATGCCTAAACTTTAAAAAACATTGAAAATGATTGGCAAAAAATCAAAATTCTCCCTAGAACACTCATCAAGAAGGTAGAGAGGTGGTACTAGTACTTGGAGTTGGAATCTATACGCCAATGGAGCATAATGCTTGAGCTATTTAATTATAAATAACAAACATGCTCTAGAGTGTCTAATCTAAGAAGGCAAATCCAAGGTTGGAAATAGGGAACACACAAACCCTTGGATGTTGTCATGGGTAGATATTATTCTCTCTTACATTGATGCCTTATCCATGATTATTCTTAGAGGGAACAACTCTACCACATCATAGATGGGCTTAGAGCAGGAACTAGAAGAACTCTTGGGGTCTATGCCCAAGAGAGATTGTCTGAACTAAGAGTTCATCAGATACAAAGGATAATAGTGTAGGTTCCAAAAGAAGAAGGTGAGTTGTGAAAAAGAGAAAGTGTAAAAGAGTATAATAGGAATTTTTCTATCAAGAAAAGGGAGGTTCAATTTTGTGATGAGGAGTTACCACTCAATGAATTGGTGAACAAGAAAACCTTGCCTATTCAAAAATTTATTTCTAACATTTTGGCAAAGGTTGAAAAATTATTGGACTTTTTGGATGAAAATTTCTAAACTTCTATGAATATTTCTAAAGAATCCAAAGAGAAAAATAGTGATCACACCCGTAGGAGGTAGAAAAAAGCTAAATGTGCCTACCAAAGAGGTATGGGTAAAGTTATTGTAGTAGAAGAAGTTGTGGAGATAGACTCTGATGATGATGATAGGTGTGAAATTTGCCAATATGAACATCTAAAGTAATGTTTCCTTGTGGTTTCACACTTATAAGAATCTAGGTTGTACATGCTAAATCCTTGACTAGCAAGAAGGCAAGCACCCAGATGATTATCTTATCCTCAAGGTAATCCAAGGTAGTTCCACCAACAACATCGAGCTTACTATCCAAGTGGGACTCCACCACAACCATATGAATAATATCAATAGTGACACCAACCACAATCATGGGGAATTCCACTACCAAGAAAATAGTGCCCTTGTAAGTAACTAGATTCATATGGGTACTATTGTTAGCAACCCATTTCTCCATGAAGCTCTACAAGTTATGTCTTATTCCAGAATCACTATTACCCTCTAGAGTACCATTGAACTCATTCATCATCTACTCAAGAGAAGAATCTATATCCATACCACCCTCCACATTCATTTGCACACATCCCTCCACCCTAAACCTAGTTACCTCCTGCTTCATCCATACTAAGAAAAATTCTGCCACAGCCATAACAACAAAATGCTACGAGGGCTATAAATTTACAACCAACCTTCCAACTAAGTGGTTTGAATAATTAATCCAAAAAATGACCATTTTTCTAACCTAATAGTCCTTCCAAACCCTCACAACCTAATGTGGTTGGTTACATTGTATCTTCAATGTTCTCATCCTCTACATCAAACACATTCAAGAACTCTTCAAACCAAACATCACCTCAAATCTACACTATAATATTAATTCATGCTATTTTGATTAGATCAAGGCTAGAAAACTTCCCATAACATGATTTGACCCAAGAAGTCCTCTTATTTACTTATGGATTATAGGACATGAGCCATGCAGGGCTCTTCTTGATTCTAGTTTTGAAGTCAATCTCATCTCCTATGACATGTACAAGGCTTGGAACCTACCACCTCTTAAGAAGAGCAACATATATTTAGAATTGGTAGACCAATCAATCATTGTTCCTTTTAAACTAGTGGAGGACATTTTAACCACAAGTTGTGGATGGTCCTATCCTATTGATTTTTTGATGATCAAAGTTGAAAACTGCAAAGGAGACTTCCCCATCATTAAGAGATGTGCTTGGTTAAGCATTGTTGATGCACAAATGGGTATAAGGGACCTCTCCTTGAAAATCTTCAAGAAAAATAAATTTGGATGGCTTGAGAAGAAGTAAGTTCCATGCATTGCATATAATGATAATAGGTGCAAGTGTGTGTAGAAAAAATGGTTCATTAATAGTACATTTATCAGAGCATGTAATCTGTTTGCATAAGAAATAGATATCTAAAGATGCTTGTACATACCAGCCACAAAACAAGAGGACACCTAGTAGCTGATAGCTGACTCTAATAGTAGCACATTAGCCATGGAACATATTGAGTGCCTAACATGTTCCTATGTCAAAGGCATGGATGAACTTGAGCAAGCTCATCACCAACTCTTTGATGATGAAGATAATGATACCTATTGGGGAGAGTTGGAAATCCTTGATAATTTCAAGTAAGATCCCTTAGAGTTAAAAACTCTATCAACAAGCATAGAGTATGCATTTTTAGACAATGGAAAGTCAGTTATCATCAATGCAAATTTTACTCCTAAATAGAAAGAAGAGCTATTAACAATGATCAAAAAATGGCCAATAGCCTTTGCTTGGTCATATCGTAAGCTAATTGGAATTAATCCAAGGATATGCTAGCATCGCATCTACACAAACCTAGCCATGAAGCCTAGAAGGTAGTCACAAAGGTAGCTTAACCCCAAGTTGAAGAAGCTCATTAAAGAGAAAATAGAACAACTCCTCAAGGTAGGGTTCATCTATCCGATCACAAGTAGTGAGTAGGTAAGCCCACTTGTAATTGTTCTAAAGAAAGTAGATAAATGGTGGGTATGCATTGAATTTAAGTTGTTGAATATGGCAATATTTAAAAATCATTTTCCATTGTCATTTGTGAACCAAGTGTTGGACACTATCTTTGGGCATTGCTATTATAGCTTCTTGGATGATTATAGTGGCTATAACCAAATCCAAATTGTGCCAGAGGATTAGGCGAATACAACATTCATTAGTGCCTGGGGGACTTTTGCATATTGTAAGATCTTGTTCAATCTATGCAATGCTCCTACGACATTCCAACACTTGTTCCTTAGTATTTTTCAATAGTAGATTGGTAGCAGGATAGAAGTCTTTATAGATGACTTTTGTACCTATGGGGCTACATTTGAGCAAGCCTTGGAATGCTTGGAGCAAGTACTGAAAAGATGTGTCAAAAAAAATCTTAGGCTCAATTGGTAGAAAATCTATTTAATGGTCCAAGAAGGCATAGTATTAGGGCATAGAATTACTCAACCAGGGATTGAGGTAGACTCGGAAAAGATAAGGGTCATCGAAGGAATCACATGCCAACCAGAGATAATCAAAGATGTTCAATCATTTGTTGGACACATTGGATACTACCAGTGGTTCATAGAGAATTTCTCTAAGATCATAAAGTTATTGGTCAAGCTTACAAAGAAAGATGTTCCATTTATTTGGACCAAGAAGTACAAACATGCATTCCAACTAATAAAGGAAAAACTCATAGAAAATCCAATTCTATGGGCACCAAATTAGTCCAAACCATTTCATATAATGACTAATGCATCTAATTATTCCTTTGGAGTAATAATTATGCAACTAGATGATAAGAAATGTCCATATTACATCTACTATGCAAGCCAAAGCATTGCGGATGGATAGTTGAATTACACCACACCTGAGAAAGAACTAATGGCAATGGTGTATGCTCTCAAAAAGCTTAGGCACTATGTGCTTAAATATAAGGTGTTTGTGCACATAGATCATAGTGTCATCTACTTCTTAATGAATAACCCAATGGTGAGTCTTTGCATCATATGATGGCTCGTGCTCTTGAAGGAATTTGATCTCATAATGGTAGATTGGAAAGGGGCTAAGAATGTGGTCATTGATCATCTATCTCAATTAATATGGAATAACAAAGAGGAGGACAATTCAATCTCTAATCATTTTCTAGTTTAACTCCTCTTTATAAGAGTAATAAAATAGTACATTGGCATCCTCACTTACCTTCTCACTCAAGAGATGCCACAAGATCTGGACTTTAGAAATAAATAACAGTTTATTCATTAGGAAAAGTACTTCATGTAAATCAATGGATACCTTTTCAAGGTGTGCACTAATGGCCTGGTTTGTTGTTGTGTCCCTGATGTGGATCAACTATGTATTCTCCAGGATGCTCATGAAGGTCCTTGTGAAGGCCACTATGTAGAGATGAACAACTATAAAAATCCTAATAGTAGGATACTATTGGCCTAAAATCCTTAGGGATGTCCACTAGCTTGTCCGATATTGTCAACACTATCAAAGAGATGGTGGGATGACCACACGAATCGAGGGTCCTCAATAATGGATTCAACCACTAATGCCATTTGACATATGGAGCATTGACTTCATGGGTTCCATCACATCCATGTCCAATGGAAAGGCATACATCATCGTATTAGTTGAATATTGCACCAAATGGGTAGAAGCAGCAACTATCACGAACTGTACATCATCCACTACTATTGGATTTATATAACCAAATGTTGTAAATAGGTTTGGGGTGCCACATGCACTAATTTCTAATAATAGAACTTGTTTTATTGGTTCCATTTTTCGAAAACTCATGCTACACTTAGTGGTCAAACATAAATTAATCCTATCATCCCCAAGCCAACAATCAAGTAGAGGTAACTAACAGGGAGATCAAAAATATCTTAACAAGGACTATAATCAAATATAGGAGAGATTGGAGCACAAAGCTCAATGATGCCCTTTGGGCCTATCGCTCAACATGGAAACTCCCTATTGGCTACTCTCCCTATAAGCTAGTGTACAGAAAACATCCAATGCACCCAATTCAATCTGAGGTCTATACACTCTTAACATCTTGTGCTCTAAATCTTAACCTAAGTTTAGTACGAAAAGAAAGAATAATCAACCTCAACATGCTAGATGAAAATTGATTAGTAGCCCTATCTTTGAATGAGTTGCACAAGGCATTTAATAAGGAATGACATTACCTTAAAATATGGAAAATGAAATTTCAATGAGGAGATAAGGTTTTATACTAAAACCCCACACATGTACCCTAGAAACAAAAGTTCCAAGAATCATGGAAGGGATCCTATATAATTAACAAAATATTTCCCTTTAGAACCATGACCATATACAAACCTCAAATCTCAAATAAAAAGTAGTTATTCAATATCCAACAAGTAAAGCTTTTGCATGAGCCCAAGCAAGCCAATGCAACAAATACCTCAATGGATAGATAGCCACACTCAATTTTCAAATCTCTTCCTTCAAACTTAGTCATGGGGGAGATGGTCATCTATGCTACTCATCCATTTGGCTCCTCAATTTTTCTATTTTCTTTACACATTTGTCTTTTTAGTTATTAATTTTACACCTTTTTAATTTTTAAATATTTTTCCTATTTTTCATCATTTTTGTTTTACACGATCGTTAGTACATTTAAATCTTTCTTGAATATTTTAAAATTTCATATATTTCTTACTTTGTTTTGTTTGAGTGTGATTTTTAAATTTTTACTAATAAATGTGCTTTGTGCTAATAGGACATAGTGGTGTTGTAGTTATTACTAATGGTGATCTATGCTTTATGTTTTATTAGCTAATGTCTAGTTTCTATTTTTAAATTTTTGTGTTGATGGTTGATTCATGATTTCTTTTTCATGGAATAGGCAATGATTCCATGACATCAACCCATTCACAAACCCTATGGTTTTTCTTGTTTTGGAAGTTTAACGTCCCTTTCATTAAAGAAACTTTTTATGAATTTGTGATCTTAGTGGTTTTTAGAATTGAGAAGGATTCAATGATTTGAATAGGGTGTGACTTCAAGGAGACTCAATACTTTTTGTACTCTTCTACTCACTTGGATGCTTGATTATTATCATGGACTTATTAAAGTTCCATGTCATTCAATAATAGGAAGTCAAATAAAGTCTTTACATGCTATGGTTCCCATTCAAAAGGACAAAACAAAGAGAAAACAAAAAAAAATTAAAAAAAAAAAGATAATGGGAATTCAAAAAATGTTAGACAAATAAACAAGCTATAAGCATTGGTTATGGGACTAGAAAGGCATGTTACCCATGCCTAAAGCTCCCCTCTAACTAAGGCCCTCTCTCACTTCATTCTTCTCTTTTCTCTTCTTTATGGAATAGTGGTTGTTATGCTGGTGCACTCTTGTGTCTCAAGGGCATGGATCAGTATTGGAGTGGTGATGCTAAGTCACTAAAAGAGTTTGGTTTTGTTCTGGACTAAGGATGGATCTTCTTAGGTCATTTTAAATATAATATCCATGAAGGACTTCTTATGACCTTAATTCAAAATTTTGTTTCACCTTCTCCATCATCCGTCTCTGTTGATCATAATTCACCTCACTACTGGTGTCAATGTTCTTGATCCTATGTCTTGGTCTAATGTATTTGAATTCTTAGGTAGAATCTTCTAATTTTTAGTCCTTAACTTTCATTAACCATTAATCATCTATGGGGCCCATGGACTCCTTAGGTTAAGGTTATGTAAGGGAAAACAAGACATCTACCTGCTATGGGGAGGATCAACTTGCATAACTATTGGTTCGGTTCACTAAGTACCTTATTCTTAGACATTCTTGTAATCAAAATCTTTATACATCCATCTTCTACATCAAACCTTGTGCTCCTTTACATATTTTGTTCATTAAACATGTTCTCCATCAAATTTTTAATTTTTGAGCTTTAAAAGATCCTCTTCAATGATTTTATTATGTTCTTGGCTCTTCTAGGACTCCATGGATCCCAAATTCATTGAAAAATTTCCATATATTTTTCAAGATATTAAAATTTAAAAATTTTTCCTACGAGCTATATATATGAGACCTCATAAATAGAGCAAACCCCTATGTGAGGCTCTATATATGAGGCCTCATCAACGTGGCAAAAAAATAGTATATATATATGTGACCCCACTTTGAAATTTTTATATTTTCTCACAAATACCAAGAGATTTTTTCAAATTTTCAAAGCCCAAAACCTTCCAAAGCCCATAACTTTCTAATTGTTTATCCAAATCACTTCATTAATCAACCATAAAACTACCTAAGATAAGCTCTTCATCATGGGGGCCACAAATATGCCATTTTTTATAGATTTTTTTTTCCATTTTCTTAACTCCCATAAAGGTTTAACTAAGAAATCAACTATTGAACACCAAAGTACAAGAGTTAATCCTTTCCAACAAGCTCTGGTGATGTTTATAATAAATAATTAATAAAAGAATCAATTTTTCATGGTCCAACCTTAGCCAAAGTGTAACTAACTAATCAGAGAAGGTATTTAAAACCTTAAAGTTATGCATTATATCTACTAATTCATAGATGTGTTGTGACTACAAATAGCACCAAAAGGAAAGCAAACATAGGAAGCAAGACTATCTTAACTAAGGGAGAAATGGCCTAGAATGGGAAGGGGCTAAGAATAGGCCTAAGAAGAAGTACTAGAAACCCATGCCATATGTTCTCTTAGAGAGGAGGTTGAAGTGGGATCTATCCAATAGATTCTAGAACTATTACTAGCAATAGAACACTCCCATTGGGATGATACTTCAACACCACAAGAAAATCTCGAGGTAACTTTGAAAAAAACTTTCGTAAATTAGATTAGATCATGGGAGGTCTAGAAAATAATTCTTAGGAAGTTAAACTTTGGTCCTTTCCTAGAGCAAGCAAAAAAAGAAGTGTAGGACTAACTAAATATCTTTTCCATGTGGCCAATCATCACTTTCATTGGGGAGTGTTACATGAGAGAGACATTCGTATTCTAGAATAATAGACAACTTAGATTAATAGTGAAAATCAAAGACATCTTAGTTTCCTACTCAATGCAAGCCATTACATAAGTTCTTGGGTTGCCAGAAACAAGGGCAAGTCTTGCTGAGATCCCAATGTAGGTAAATCCTAAAATTAAGAAAGAATGGGTGAAATGGTGCTACAGTGTAAACCATAAGGAGTTTAGCATGATCACATAGGCAGAGAGGATCCACTATAAGATTGTGGCTTTTCACTTCAATCCCATGGTGAGGCCAAGAAAAATCAATACCTTCTCTACCAGAGCATGCACTACTCTGAGTGGAAGATTCCCTATCAATCTTCCTCAGTTGATCTATCTAAAGATGGAGAAGTAGTTTAAAGAAAATGAACATGGAAAGGAGGCACTCCTCTTTCCATGCCTCATCAAAAAACTCTGCCAGAGGGGAGAAATAGTTCATTACACGAATGATGTTTTCAAGCATGTTCTAGCCACCAAGTGGGTGGAAATGATGAAAGATAAGATGTCTACAATGACTATTCAAGAAGAGAAGTAGCAACCACCACCTCCACATGCCACTCAAACAACCATGCTAGACCTTGTTGTAATTACCCAACGATTTCACAAATATTGAGAATGGTTCTTGTGTGAACAAGAGAAATGAGCAAGCACAAGTGTTGGGGATCCATCTGGATATAGAATAGTAATGAGTCACCTCAATGAGGTGGCCTGAACAATTAGCTTGATGGGTGGAGGTGGATCTATTTTATTAGCCCAAAGAATGTAGATACTTATGAGATTGAATTTAAGTATGAGAGAGGTCATAATATCTCTTGTAGAACAATAATCACTCCTAGAAATCTCTAGGAACACCATGACCTTCTTAGTGTGCTTGGTGGAAGGTGAGGGGGAAACTCTATTGGTGATGTAGCATCAAGGATAGGAGACAGCAACAGAGGTGGTTGCTGACTGTATTATCAAAATACTCAATGCACCTATGACATCTGCACTAGATATCACTACACTCAAGGATGTGGAGACGTCCACAAGAACTACAAGAAGTAGAATAAATGTAGCATAGCATGAAGATCTCCTAGACCAAATGGTAGGAATTGGGCAACTACTTATGAATGTCTTTGAACTTCTAGACAATATTATTGCAACCTGGTTAGAGTTGCTAGAGGTAATGGGCAAGAACATCATCTTTTAGAGGAAACTCAAAATAGCCAAGGAGCTAAACAAATTCTTGGCTACTGAAGTTGTAGAATGAAGAGCCCAAATTACCAACCCTACATTTCTCAACCTATCATTCACAAGAGATGGAGTTATTAAATAGCTTCACAGTAAACTAAAAATGGTTGAGGATGTAATGGAGATGATAGTGTTTTACTGATCCTTGGTAGAGGCCACACAACATAAAATTAAAAAGGCCTTGGATCAAACCTACTAGGAGAATGTTCAATTAACCATAGAGAATTATTGCCTATAGAATGTTGATGAGCATATACAATAATTAACTAACTTCATCCATTAATAGAAAGAGCAACTAGCCAAAGCAAACATAAAACTGAAGAGATTGGTAGCAAAAAATAGAAATCTCTCCATGCATGAGGTTTTTTCCCTTCACAAGAAAATTACAATCAAGGTAGTTGCCAAGAAATCGAAGGCTCTCAAATTTGAGAGAGTCAAGGACCATTACAAAGAATTGGTTGGCCTACAAAAGAAAGTAAATGAAAAACACATCCAGTTAGTGAAGGTAAAAGTGAATGAAACCATTTAATAACTCCAATAAGAAAAAGAAGTATGGAAACCCATTATTGATGTGATAGATGCATACAACAAAGTGAAAATTTACATGAACAGGTTCCAAATTGAGGAAATGACAAAATACATAGAGTTCACCAATCTCCATTATGTGAATCTAGCCATGTTAACTACTAAACAATTGTAGCTAGAACTCAGGAAATAGGTGGCTGGCTCGTACTTGTTGTATGAGGCCAAGTTCAAGGACAAACATTGAACTCAATGTTCTCAAGGCACGATCACTGATCAACAATCAATAGTCAAGAGCCTAGCCAAGAGAATGAACAACTACAAGGAGCTATAGAATATAGTTAGGGCATTTGATATCAAACATAAATAGTTCACTACCTACTTTGTCAACATGAAGGAAATGTTCTAGGTAATGCCTTATCCATGGGATGTCCCCATTTCAACCCACGTTGGTGATGTCATGTGGACTATGAATAATCCCCAATGTAAGGAGGAGAAGATAAAGCCACTACTGGATGCCTTTCACCTTCTAGCAGAGGTTGTAGTCATAGTAGGATAGTCATAGCTGCCTTAGCCACTGCACATACTTGAAGTCGACAAAGGTCCTTTAGAACCTTAGGAGCCTCCATCGCCTGGAACTTTCTGATCTTCTCCACCAGCTTCACACCATTAGAGGATGTGCTATCCAATTTTTTTGTAGCACATCATGGTGTTCAATTTTATTTCATGAATACCATAATTTTTGTATTTTGTTGGTTTGTCCACTTAGGCACTCATTTTTGTCAAATTAGTTTGCTTTGTTAAGAGTTAGTCATTAATCCCATACCTTCCCAATTTTGTAAAGGAACTCAAGGATGAGTTTTCATTCAATCATGTGGGTATGATGACTGTTAAAGTGTCACATCAATAGGCCCTCATTAATAAGGATCTATTTACATGATTTTGCCTCATCAATGGGGCCACGTCGACATAGTGTTTTCTATGTTGATAGGGCCCCATCAACATAGCATTAGCTACATTCATAGAACCCCATCATCATATCATTTGCTACATCTATGGGGCCCCATCGACACAGTCCTGTAGCAAAAATTATAAATACAAGTTCCCAACCATGTTTATAGGCATTCATGTCATAGTAGTAGTAGAGCTCTTGTAGATTGTTCATTTCAAAGTTAGAATATTTCTCTGAGTGCCCATAGCAGGAGTCAAAAAGTATATAGATCTTTATTCAAGCACTATTGTAGTTGCACCACACTGGTGTATCTAGCAATAAAGACGAGCCTTTTGATTAAAACTTGTAGCACTTAGAATAAATTAATGATTCATTTATGCATTTATTGTCTTCATTAATATTTCCATTAATTAAGTTAAATTAGGCTAAATTAGACCTTGTGTAATTAGTTAATTAATTAAGCTAAATAGATTAAATACATAAGTACAACTACTTTGAGTGTAAATAGATATTCACTTGGTAATCCTAGCAGTGTTATTACTTGGTCCACCCAGTAGCGTAGTGTTTGGTAACCTAGCAATGGATATGTGGCTTTTGGATGTGTCTATAAATTGGGACTAGATGCTTATGTTAGGACTAGTTAGAGGTAGTTAAGTAGTTAAATTAGATAAGTTATTATACCACTTCATCTCTTTACTTTAAGCACACAAAACCATAAAATATAAAATGAAAAAAATCATGTACCTCAATTACACTTAAACCATACCCTTGAANTTTAAGCACACAAAACCATAAAATATAAAATGAAAAAAATCATGTATCTCAATTACACTTAAACCATACCATTGAAACTCAAAAATGTAGCTGGGAAGATAACAAACATCCTCAATGTAAAGTTTACTTCTTGGAGAACTAGTGCACTGAAAACTATAGATTCCAAGGAATTCAACTAGATCACATGTGAATGCTTTGTTATTCATATGGTTGAGCATAGGGTACCTCACCACTCATCCACTCCTATTTAATATTGATGTTCTTACAACTTCTTTGCAAAAACTTTTGTCTATATTTAACTAGATAGAATACATTTAACCATATTCACTATACTCCTATTCTTTTGTTTTGCCACTTTGTTTTGCTAAGGTAAATAAGGTATTCTCATATGATGGATGATTTCTTTATTTTGGTCAAATATCTCAAATTTTTGCAATGTATATTCCATCCTCTTATCTATATGAAGTTCCTTTATCTTCCATTCACACAATTTTTCCATTAATTTATCAAACCTTGTAAAGGTATCAAAGGCTACACTCTTTGGTATTAATAAATACACACATATCTTCTATGAGAGATCATCTACAAAGGTTATCAAATATTTATTACCATATTTTTACTTTACATATTCATATATCCTAATGTTCAGATGGATTAATTCTAGTAGAACATTGGTAGTGCCATTAAATTTTTGATGGAATGAAATCCTTGCATGTTTCCTCAATGCATACAATCTACAGAACTAGATTTTCTCTAGATCTACATTTGTTATGTTTTTAATTATCCTTGTCATTTTCTCTATGTATGTGATACTTAAATGTTTAAATGTGATCTCTAAACTCTTCAAATTTATGTAGTATTTTACATGTCCAAAATTCAAGTAAAGGAGTTCACGAACATTATATGCCTTTGTTCTTTTCCAAAGGTCCTTGGGAAAGTGTGTCAATGGACTTTGTGAGTGGAATTTCAAAGACCAAAAGTGAAAATGATGATATCTTTATGCTGGTGGATGGATTTTCCAAGATGGTAAAATTAATTTTGTGCAAGAAGGTGAGTAATGCATCTCATATTGTAAATGTTGTTCCTAGCATGTTATTGCATGGGATTTCTTTGAATAATGTTAATAATAGAGATTAGAAGTTTACTAGTCATTTTTGAAGGTCCCTTTCAAAGATTTTAGGTACAAAGTTAAATTTTTCTAGTGCATATTATTCATAGTCTAATGACCAAATTGAAGTG
>MNCI01035519.1:1259830-1281852 GCA_015680685.1 Gnetum montanum
CCTTTAAAACATTCAAACTACCTATAATGTTTTATGGATTCATGAGATCAAACTTGTTGATTAAGGAATCAATTCTACCCCTACTCCAATATTCACCTAAGTTCACTTTTTTAATGATGGGAGAGCTAGTGTAGAAACATCTATTTTGAATCCATTTTCATTTGTACAGGTAGATGATTGAATGTGTCATATAGCTCAGGATATGTCCTGCTTGAGATTTGAGATTTCATAGAAGATTTCTTGGACTTCAACAAGATGTCTTACCTAAGAGCTAGTAGTTCACAAGAGACATCTTGTCCAAAGTGAATATGTCTAGCTACAAGAGAAGTTTCTTTTCTACAACACAAACATCTTATCATAAATGTAGACATCTTATTTGCATCTTGGATTTGATAGAGACACATCATGTCAAGTCTGTAGATGTCTTGTTCAACCAAGAAAAAGGTTTGAAGTGGTAGTTATAAAGTAAAAACAACCAAAAATTTTGGGTTCTAGATTAGAAATAGTTGGGAATTTTTGAGTTTGGTTTGAGAAAGACTTCCCTAATATGTTAACTTTTTTTATAGATATTAGTTTCTTTTTGCATGTTTTATGATATAAGAGTTGTAGAAAAATTGCATAAGAGTTTTATGCATCCTAGTAATCAATCATGTATGTGGTATTGGCCATTGTATCTCTATGTTAGATCTCAATCTTGTGTGTGAGGAAGAGATTTAGATCAATTATACCTTGCATTGAGGTTGATTGTGTGTGTGATTGTAGAGCCTCATGCTCTGCAATATCATTGAGTGTGTAAATGTGTTGGTGTGATGTTCTATAGGTTTGTGGATATGTTGTGTTTATAATATTATTTCAATTTTAATAAAAAATATATTTTTTCTTATTTTTTAGAAATTATTTTTTCTTGCATATGTCCTATATTTAGTGCATTTTGAATGGTTAAAGTAAATCAAGGTGACCCTGCTACAACTAATAGCTAATCTAGTAGTAATGGTGCATCAACTGTGAAGAGACTTTGTCCAAAAATAAACACTGTGTGGATTATAATTCTATTCATAGAACTATTTATTATAAGAATAGAAAGAAATAAAAATTATTATTTCTACTATGGATTAGGTAATGTGGACTCATCAATGCTCATAGAGAACTACTTTTGTCAAAAATATCTTGGGACAACTTCTGCACCTATGAATACTAGGCATTTGATGCATGATACTATGTCCGCCTAAAGCTAACTATGACCAAAACACTTTTCAATAGTGTTTACATTTGTATTTACAAACATTCAGGTTAGTAATATGCATCGTTATCTCCATCATCTTTTATTCTTTTGTGTTTCATATGTCATTATTCAACAAGAACAAGGATTGTGTAACAATCACTTTAGCACTTAAATAACATATATTAGTATCTATTGAAGTTACCATGTTGATGAGACTTGTCTAAGATGAGTAGAAAATGGAAACATTAGTAATAAAAATGAAGATTGACATACTATTTCTTTATAGGAATACACCAAGGATTAAGTTACCTAAACAACAAATCCTAATATTTTGGAAAGTTAATGACCACATACTATGGTAGTTGTAATGACACTCCATTTCTAATGTAGATGATGCTAATGACTATTCTCATGGCATTCACCAATGCTATTTTTTTCCATATGTTACACATGAGCATAACCTTTGCATCCCTAACAATGGCCACATCTTGTTTCAGGTTGTCATTGTCATCAAGTTGTGGTAACATTGACAATGCAACTTTAGCGATGCATCTAGAGATCAACTCATCAACGATTAGTTAATAGGTCATTAATGATTTGTAACATGATCAAATTATTATTTAACCTTCTCATTGGTTAGGTAGAGATGTAATGATTTTTCAAACTTGTCCTATCCACTTGACATGCTATGAACATTAGCTCTTATTCATCATCTATTGTAATCTCATTTCAGACATTTCTGAGTGGCTTCCTAAATTGATTCTAGTTTGAATTACATGCATCTTTTCTACACATCTTGTCAAGTGTGATTATGCCCTAAAATCTCCTTCACAATCTAAGTTGGAATTATACAATGGAAATTACTTAACAAGCGGGAGTTAAGTAAAATTACCTCTAATATCATTGATTATCCTTTGAATGATTCTTCTCTTGATTTGAAAAAGATTTCTTTGAGCTATGGTGAAGCTTTTTAAGTATTTGGTTGCATATGAAGTTCATCTCAACTATTAGAATGTACTTGATGTATTAAAGCCTTTCCTACAACCTTATCATTAGATTGAATGATAGCTACTTAAATGAGTTCACTAAGATTTTCAACTCTAAATGAATTATTACATCCCCTATGTTAAATATTATCATGCATATATGTGCTAGAAGTAGTAGAGAATTTCTATGATGTTACTCCATAGCTGGAAGTCAGACTTACTACTATTTATTAAATATGAATCTCCTATTCATATAGTTATTTCTATGATGAGTTGTACCTATTAATATATGTATGATTCTCGATGATAATGGTTAAATATAAATTCGTATGGTTACCTTTACTTCTAGCCATGCATCATCAACTTGACATTGGTCAAAACTATGATAGATTCTCTTATTTTTATTGCCTATTATAGGTCAACAGGAACAATGCTACATGCTTTGTGTTATTATCACCTAGATACATTGTAGATCACTAGTGTTAAAGGTCACTTTCGTGCATGTCCATGATCATGTACTAATTAACAAGTAGATCTAAACTCCCAAATAACACATCATGTAATGGTACTTCAAGGTTATGCTCTATTTATCCTATTTTGCTACAAGTGCTACTTCCACCATTGTAGCCTCTTCTCTAGTACATTTTAATTTCTCATCAAAGTTAGCTAAGAAGTTCTCAATTAGTTCAGCTTACATGAATACCCACTTCCACTCTTCTTTTTTATTAGATAGATTAAGCTTGATTATCATATCATGAAAATACACATATAGCAATGATTATGAGCAATAGAAATCTATATGCACATGTGAAAGACAATCTTGGAAATGACTAACTAATTGTTGGAACTTCTCTTTGTTTCTAGTTTTCCCCTATACATTTGGGATTATATGCATAAGTCTGAGCATAACTACACAAAGTAAAATGGTCATATTCTTTCATGATTATTATTAGGTATTATTTGAAAGGATTTAAATCTTCACTTTGACTTTGTAATGTACTTCACTAAGTATTGGATAAAAACATATTTTTTGAGCATAAGTTGTACATCAGTGTTTACCCTCCATACTTGCAAAATCATATGGTGATGAATATTCAATAATAGATTGTTTCATCATGGCTCAAAATTAGGCTCATTTTTATTTTTGATATATAGTGTGGAATCATTAGATCATAATGATCACATAGTGCTATACTTAGAAATCAAAATAACATAAGACATATGCTTAAAATAAGAAGATAAGTTGGTAACTCTAATGTCAAATACCTACATGCATATCTGTTATAAATCCTTCATAGGCAAGCACCCTTTCTACATCTAGTATGTCATTGAACATAATTCATTAACTTTATATAATTACAATTCAATCCTATTGCACCGATCATCATCCCAAGTAATGCACACAAGTGGATGATAAACTTGAGAAGGTTCACTTATGAAATAGTATGCTACTAAATGCTATCAAGTTTTAGATTAACATGTCATAATGTACATTCATGTATTCATATAGGCTCTATAATGTCATTAAACCTAGAGTTCTATACATGGATCAAGTTATCAAAGAACTACTTTGCACTCTCTGCTACAACAACATCATTCCAATCAAGATTATCCATGTTAGGAGTGTTGGATAGCTAAAATAATCCATGTACATGTAGTGAAAAATGATACTACCATTCATGTCTTGTTCAATAATCCCTCACCTAGAATTCATGTTGTAGAATAGACATAAAAATTGTATAGTTCCATATGTATGAAGTGAGCTATGATGTACAAGTACTTAATTATGTTTCTACTTCTCTACTTGATGAAGTTTGCAAGATATCCTAATAGTTTTCTAGGCATCAATATGTGTGACTCTAGCCAATACATATTTACAATACTGAATGTGAAGAAACGCATGAGCATTCTCACCTCGAATACCATATTAAGTAGCTTTGACTAGTAGTTGACCTAGTAGATGCATGTATTGCATAAGGTCATCTCGAATCACATTAACATATATGTTATATGGCTTTGGTGATTTGCATGCATCTTGTGCCATATCTCCTCCATTGTTAACAAAATTTCAAAGAAATTCATTCATATGAATACTACATTGGAGTTCTAAGATCAATGATACATTATCATGTTGTAGAGGTAGTTCCTACACATATCAATGTTACATGGATATAAATATGATAAGGACTAATAATGAATGTGTTTACATATGTTCATAAGATTTGTTTTATAAACAAGGTAATATTATTACTTGAAGAAAGGATGGACCCCAAACTTAACATACTCATAATGAATAAGATGATATGTGTATTCATGTAGGAACATTTTCTTCCCCTTGACATTGTAGAAGTCAAAAGTCCTAGTCAAAAATAGCATTGGAAATGTCATTTTGAAGAGACCCTAGATGTTGAAATCATTCATAAGCATAAACCCTAGGATAGGTCATTTCATCATCACGTTGAACTCACACTTAGGATGACAAAGCCACTAGTTAATGATTTATAGCTCCTTTTACATTTGAAGAGCCTAATATGCAATAGAGGAAGTATGAACATCTACACATCCATCATCCTCAACTTCTTAAGGAGCATGATGATCTAGCACCATGTGCTCATCTTTACCAATGATGTACATGGTTTGCACCCTATCAAAGGCATTGATGTCCCTGTTAACATTTATATCATTGAGCACATAATGATCTATTTGCACATCCTAAATAATTAAAATTTGTCATAGGAACATTTGTAGTGTAAAGCCATGTAGACGCACCTTCTATTTATGATGAAGCTATAGTGCATACCCATGTGATCCTTTTTATTAACAATGAGAAATGGTAGATTGCAAATCCTTAGGTACAAAATCTTTCCTATCTTATTTTATATCCTATGGAATGTTGATCATGTGCTTTGTATAGTGGATTTGACCATTAGTGGCATGTGTGCTTTGAAGCAAAAAATTCACCTTGGTGATCAACATTTCCTCAATCAATGTAAGTGATACCAACAAGGAAATCCTTATATCTTGATCCATTCTATTCTCAATGCTAAACTTTGGAACCCCTCTTTCATGAACACAATGACCACATGATGAACCACAACAATGCTATTATGATTGAATACCAATGTAGGATTTAAAATAGATAGAGCACAATCTCATATGCCTAAAATTACTAATTTCTTCTCTAAAGGCATTGATCACATTGTAAATGATCGCTAGAAACATTGAGTAATTTATGTAATCAATCAAATGTTATTAATTTTTATTATTGGATGCATCATCGATGATCTTCTTTATAGCCACTGATGGCTATTGCATGTGGTGTTTCTTACCTCAATCAAATGCCTCATATATTTGATGCTCTCTGTTAATCCCAACAACATAACTCTCCTTTCATAATAGGCTTGCTACTTGATTGCCATAACTAAATTGATTTCTTAGGAATTTGATGACTTGTTGTGTTGCTTTCTTGCTCTTCTACCTTTTTATTCAACTTCTTATCTGCAGTATTCCTTAATTCTAACCTCTTGGATTCTATAAAGTTGATATGCTTGGTATCACGTCATTGATTCTTGTATAGTGGTGGTACAATGAGGATTACATGCATTCATAAAAGGGACATGATACATTATAATTGTTCTATCCTAAAATTTATTATGTATAAAAAAACATTAAATAGCAACAAAATTTTAACAAATAATAATTTTTACCAATGTGACCATAAATGATTAATTTAGTCCTACAAAGTTCATTACATTATTAATCAGTAATAGAACTAACACACATTGACATTATTAACTTTGCTTGAGAGACCAACTACCAATTATAGATTGGTAATGCTATATAATATTCTGTTCATAACACTTAAAAGGAGCATATGGGTAATGCTAAATAATATTTTCTCCATAATGCTCTAAGGAGAACCTATAAGTAACACTAAAAAGCATTCTGTCCATAATGTCAACAAATCCATAACTTCTATGTTTTTTCTTCATATTGCAATGCAAAAGGAATGTAATTTGAAAGGGCAAGGGGAACATGCATGGAATAAAACAATATATGAGAATTTAGAAATATTTTGCAACACAAGATTTATTACCAAACTTGGAATTAGTTATCCTTCTCATTATGTAATGAGAGCGATCTAGTAAAATAGCAATTTGGATAGTTTTCAATATATTAAATTAACTAAAATTCAACTCATGCTTTGTGAAATTCTCTTAGCCAAATTCTAGATATTGATGAAGCATCATATGACAAGCGGCTACATCGGCACAGCCCATGAGGCATCCTTGGATGCATTGCCGCATATGTCTCAAAGCTCTATCCATCGACACAATTGCCCTTCATATGATGCTTTATTATATATATATTATAAATATATAACTTAGCTAATGTAACTAATACAATGTGAATGTTGATATAATACTAAAAATAATATAACAAAAAAATGAAACATGTTTGATAAGGATTTGAAGTTATATCTACCTACAATAGAAAAGAGGTTACAAAACTAATGGTTAGAAATACATACAATAATTAAATTGACATTAACATTTTTCATACAATTTCAAACTAACAATAATAACGATATCGTAAAGGTAATAACTTTGTAGAAGTGATGTGGTGGAACATTAGAATAAGAAAACCAAAAAGATGTGAACGTAATTGGCCTTGAAAGTAACGTCATAAAACTAATATTAAACCATATTCAAAATTTGGGTGCCCTGCAGAGCTTGTATTGCATTCACATTTGCAGTACACATCGACAGTGGAGCTTTCTTGCAAGACAAGCTTGTTTCCTGGTTTGTTTTAAGCTGTACAATCTTTCTTGTTTCTACATCACACATTTCTTTCTTGTTACTTGTTTGTCATTGAAGTAATTTGTAGTTGAAGATTCTAATTTTACCATTCTGCAGCTCATTTGCAGCAGGGTGTCACAGGCCTTGTTTTCCTTTCCTAGTTTCGATGCTCATTTATAATTCCCATTTATGGTGCCTAGACTTAGAACTGATTCTTGCATTCCATGCTCTCTCTAAGTTAAATCTCATCATAATCTGCAACAATAGCTGAAATTTATAGTGCACCATCATGCAAGTCGCAACAAAGTTTTTGAGGTTGCAAGGATATGCAAATGGTAGGATATTGCACTTTTTCGTAAGCAGTTATTGCTGTGGGGTTATGTGAGTCGTAGTCGATCACAGTGTTTCAAAAGTATTTCTGTTTGGAAAGTCGTAATTTATTGCACTCTCTCTATAACATTTCTAATTACAAGAACATGCGATTCGGAGTCGACCACACTGTTTGTTTGGAACCATATGCAAGTTGTAGTTCATAGTACTGTTTTTTGAATTATTTCTGGTTGCGTATGTGACGCAAGATGCATAACATCAGAGTTTCGTAATAATGACAGTGTAATGTAATGCTGTTATTTGGATTTTGATGTAACACAGAATATGTCAAGACTTATATGGCAACAAGTATTTTGATAAGGGAAAACTATGGAGCCAACATTGTAATATTGCATTTCCTTAGGTTCAGAATGAGTTGAACCATGCTAATGCATTAAATTTGGTAAATGCTAGGTGTTGTATTCTCATTGAAAGTAGAGCGTTATTGCTGGTTGTTCTATGTTGCATGTTCAACTATGCCATGTGTTACTGAGACAATTGAAGTGCTCAAGACATATAAGGTACTTGTTGAACCATCCAAAGCAGCTAGTGGGGCAAGAAATTTTTTTACATTTTTTGATCCTTTTCTAGTTCAAATGATTTAATCCTAAATGAATTGTTTGTATCATAAATTAAGTAATTTTTTATATTAACATTTTACTGTTCATATTTTGTTGATTATGCCTATACTTTTTTAGGTGGTAGTTGTTGAACTTGAGATAAATCATGATACAAGTCTAATTAATTGGTTCCCTAAAGACTTTGATAGTAAGCTATAGGTCTTTATTTTTATTTATATACTATGTCATAAAAATTTAAAGTAAAATGAAATGAATTTTTTGTTATTTCCATAAGGACATTTGGACCTTTTTGGAAAGAATTCAGTTGTAGCATTTCCATTGCAAAGTATCACTATATCTCATTATATGATGTGTGATATATTTTAAGAATAAGTTACTGTTAAATGGCTCATTTGAAGGTTTTTTATGCTAGATTAACCTAAAACTTTCCAGTAGTATTCTTTTACCGTACTTTACCTAAGATCATAATACCAATGCTCATATTAGGACATTACTGGAGTTAGTTGCCTCTAATTATTTTTTCTAGTTTTAAGATTCCAACATGTCTTGTTGGGTTACTTAAACTATATCCTATTCATGGAAGCCTTTAATTAAGGATCATCACATGAAGTCTTCATGCTCATCCCACCAAGCAAGGTCCTAGTAGGGTTAGTGGATGAACAAAAGCCTAACATCTTCAAGTGGATTTGACTAGGTTTTAAAACATTTTTTCTATCTTGAGAAACATGCACCTTACCATAACTCTAAATGATGGTCCCTCATAGAAGCCTTTAGTTTATTCCTTAATTCCTTAATATCTATGCCATAGACATTACTCAAGCTACATGTCTCAAGGTTCAATATGTTTTAGATGTCACTACATAGGATAGATCAATTCATTTCAACATAAGCTTGAATTTCAAATTTTATTATTAATTATTCTATTAATGTAGACATTTCAAGTGTACTAATGATAATATTTGTTATTGTCATTAACCTTAAAAAACTATGCACCTTTAGTAATCAAGTATCCTCTATTTCTTTTTACAATATTTTCAATTGGAATTCTAAGGTTTTAGATTTGTATCTTTAATGTTGATTGCAAAATTTTTCTTTTATCTTTTAGTTAAATGATCTAAAACTATGTCTACAAGAATCTACAAAACAAATTTACCAAAAATTCCTAAAGTTTACAACTAACTATGGTTACCTTTAAAGGTAGCCCATAGTATGTAAATTTTGGTACATTTTGCAAAATTTTATTGATTACAAGTTGAATTATTAATTTAGTCCACAAGGTTAGACAATTTACTACATTGTAGATGTTTAGTTCATGGTGGAAATGTGGTGCCATTTTTTATAATTATAAGAGCCATGATAGATCAAGGGTGTGTCTAATGTTGCAAAAATTTAATTGCTATCAAAGAATCTGACCAGGAAGAATGCCATTACTGCCTAGACACATCCTTGAAAAGCTATTAGTGCCTCAATTGTTTTGAAGGGACTATGTATACATGTTTTATTACTAATTATCATTGGAACACTAATCTTAGGCATGTATAATATCTCTTCGTGTGGCAACAAATACCAAAAAAATGATTCTATTGTAAGGGAAAATCTATTAAAGAGTCATGGTATTTTAACTAGAAAGTAGCGTAGCAAAGGAAACAAAGAGTCCTTAAGGAAAAATCAAACATGATATCTTCAAACCATGAACTTGTAGTTTGTAATTCTTATTGAAAGGCCTTCCATCCTTACGGATGGCATTCCCTACTATTCTTTTAGCAAATTAATTTCTTTGATGTTTAGCATGTACATATGTTTTTGCACCCATGCTCTAATTTTCACTATGTATCATTAACTTGTACCTCAACCCTAACATTGTAATCAATGGCTAATTGTAGCCCTAGACAATTAATAGTATTTAATAACAATGTTGCTGTAACATTACTATTTTTTTAATTTTTTGTTTTCAAATAAATTTTGAGATTATAGTTACACCCACTTAAAATCAATTTAACAATTAAAAGAGAAATGTATAGATTATTGGCTTTGTTAGAGGAACTAATCAGCATGTACATGGAATTTTATTAACATGTAAAAGATTCTTTTTTATGTCTTGTATGCTCTCTACCAAAATTTCCTGCAGTTCTTTACTTGTTATTGTTTTTATGTTTATTCATGGAAATACTATTACACTACGTTTGTAGCATAATTGAAGTAGCACAAACACTAAATATTTTTACTATTACCAAGAATTTCATGGTTTAATGTCACGGGTTGTAATAAAAACTGAAGTTTTCTTTTTATGTCTTAATGTTGTATTTTTTTGTTGTAGTGAAATATACCAAAATTGTTCATGGTTCTTGTAAGCAATGCCATGATTCTTGTAAGAAAAATTTTTAAATGTGAATGAAACTTTTGGAACTTAATTTTGTAAAATGAATTCTATTTTTGGATACATCCTAAGTAGTAAAAATAATAGCTTCTAGGAGCTTAATAATTAGTAGAAACTACATAATTTTCAAATAGGGAAAATGTTTTGGGAAACCAATATTTTTATAGCTATAAATAATATTGGAACTAGTAAGAAATCATGGCTTCCAAAATCAAACATTTTAATTGAAAATGGGTTTTCTAAAAGCTAATTAAGTAATGGTAATATAGCTTTTAGAAGTAAACCTTCAAACTTTCATGTACTAATAGCACCTTTTAAAAGCAAAATTTTAGAATGCATGATCAGGGAATCTTGTATAGTAGTTTAAAATCTTGTTTTGAGAAGCATGTAGAGCTATTAAGATTATGCTCTAGAAGCCTTTAAACTAAAAGAAATTGGAGCTTTCAAAATTGTAAGAAAATTTAGAAATTGAACCTTTTGGTATTTTAGAATTCTTCAATATAAATTCAAACTATTATCAAAAGTAAAGCAAAAGATGAAAAATAAATTGAGTAAGAGTTTCAAAACCTGAAACAATGCTTTTTCACTTTTAAGTTTTGAAGTCCATAATGAGAAATGTTATCCATATCTTTGTGTGACTCATTACAAGTAGCACAAAGTCACAATTTTAGAATGTGCAACTAGATGTAAGTAGTAGTCCCTTGTAATGCCATTTAGAAGCTTGCTCATTTTCAAAATCTTGTCTTTCTTTTTACTTATAAGCTTCAAGAAGCTATACTGGCTTCTAGTAAAATGTATTAAGCACTGTGACTAACTGTGGATCACAGTCCTAACTTCTAGATCATAATAAGGATTTTGAAAGCCTGAACTTGCTCCTATTTTATGGCTTCTAGATGTTGGCTTTAGTTCTACTGCTTTTTGTAAAGCATCGTAAGGAAGTACGACTTGCATAGTAGTTGCAATGACTTCTATTAATTAAGGCTATAGACTTCTCGTAATTCACATTTCATCTTCTTTGGTGGCTTCTAGAGGCTACAACATCTTAAGGTGAAATTTCTTGAGCATTGCGATTGACTATGGGTCGCAGTGTGTTTACAATGCCTTCTAGATCAGAAGAAGGATTCCAAAAACCTACATATCAACATATTTCAAAGATTGTAGATGTTGTAGAAACTTTTGTAGGATGCCCCAATAAGCTATGAGGTACTATAGATAGTAATTGTCTCACACTAGAGGCTATGGAGGAATGCACCTAGCATCATCATAGCAATGTGTTAAGCTTTGGAAGCCTAAAGTCAATGTATTTAGTGGCTTTTGAATGATAATGCTTATTCCAAAGACCTTTCTAAACAATTGTAGGGGACTACCAGTAAGGAATTTGAATTCCAAGAGTATTTTTTATCTCTTACTTGGTGGCTTCTAGATGTTGTATAGGATTCCAATGGGTTTCTTTGAGCATTGTGAATCACAATCCTCTTACAGTGCCTTGTAGAAACAATGAAGCCTTTAGGTGGTCTAAATTTTGGTTTACTTGGTGGTTTCTAGATGTTGCAAAGGCTTCCAATGGGTTTTTGTGAGCACTGTGAGACACTGTGATTTCCAATCTTGTCACAGTGCCTTCTGAAAATGATGAAGACTACCAACAATCTACATTTTGGTGTACTTAGTGACTTTTGGAGATTGTAGAGACTTCAGGTGGATTTATGTAGGTACTACAAGAGATTTTGAATTGCAATCCTCTCATAGGACCTTTTAGAAATGATGAATGCTTCTAGTGGTCTGCATTTTGATTTACTAAGTGGCTTCTAGTGGACTTTTATAAGCATTACAAGACACTGTGAATTGCAATCCTCTCATAGTGCTTTGTGGAAAAGATGAATGCTTCCAACAGCATGCATTTTAGTTTTCTTGGTGATATTCATTGTGAATCATAGTCCTCTCATAGTGCTTTCAAGAAATGATGAATGCTTTCAATGGTATGCATTTTAGTTTACTTGGTGGTATGCATTGTGAATTGCAATCCTCTCATAGTGCCTTGAAGAAATGATGAATGCTTCTGATGGTCTACATTTTAGTTTACTTAGTAGCTTCTAGAAATTATAGAGGCCTTCAATGGATTTTGGAAAGCACCATGAAACATTATGAATCATAGTCCTCTCGTAGTGCTTTCTAGAAGTAATGAATGCTTTCAATTATCTACATTTTGGTTTACTTGATGGCTTTCAGACATTGTAGAGGCTTTTGGTAGTTTTTGTGACAATTTTGAGACACTATGAATCACAATCCTCTTACAATGCCTTTTGGAAAGGAAGAATGATTCTAGTGGTTTGCATTATGGTTTACTTGGTCACTTCTAAACATTCCAAAGGATTTTGGTGATTTTTTGTGATCACTTCAAGACATTGTGAATTGTAGTCCTCTTGTAGTTCCTTCCAAAAATGATGAATGCTTTTGGTGGTTTATATTCTATTTTACTTAGTAGCTTCTAAACATTGCAAATGCTTTTGGTGCATTTTTGCAAGCACTACAAGACACTACAAAAAGCAGTCCTCTCATAATTCATTTTGGAAAGTAAGAATGTTTCTAGTTATCTACATTTTGATTTATTAGTGGCTACTAGACATTGTAGAGGATTTGAGTCAATTTTTGCAAGTAATACGAGACATTTCAAATCATAATACTCTCAAAGCACCTTCTGAAAATGATGAATGCTTCTGGTGGTATGCAATTTGGTTCAATTAGAAGATTTTGATCATTTTAGAGGCTTCTAATGGGCTTTTAGAGGCATTGTGATACACTACAAATAGCAATCCTCTTCCAGTTCCTTCTAGAAATAATGAATGCTTTTGGTGGTCTACATTTTAGTTTACTTGATGGCTTCTAGAGATTACAGAGGTTTTTGATGGATTTTTCATAAGCACTATGAGATATTTCAAATCAGAGTCCTCTCACAATGCCTTCTAGAAATGATGAATGCTTCTGATGATCTACATTTTGGTTTACCTTATGGATTCTGGACATTGTAAAGGCTTTTGGTGGATTTTTGCAAGCACTATGAGATATTGTGAATCACTTTCCTCTTGCAATGTCTTCTCAAAAGGAAGAATGTTTTTTGTGGTCTTCATTTTAATTTGCTTAGTCTCTTCTAGATGTTATAGAGAATTCTAGTGGATTTTTGCAAGAATTGCAAGACATTGCAAATCATAGTCCTCTTGTAGTGCTTTCCGAAAATGATGAATGCTTCTAGTGGTGTACATTTTGGTTAACTTGGTAGCTTCCAAACATGTTATATGATTTTAATGGATTTTTATAAGCATTGAAAGATGTTGCAAATCACAATCCTCTCACAATTCCTTTTGGAACGTAAGAATTTTTTTGATTATTTGCATTTTGATTTACTTGGTGGCTACTGAACATTGCAAAGGCTTATGATGGGTTTTTACAAGTACTGTGAGACAGCGAATCACAGTCCTCTCACAATGCATTCCAAAAATGATGAATGCTTTTGGTGCTCTACATCTTGGTTTACATGGTAGCTTTTGAACATTACATAGGCTTCTAGTGTGTTTTTGTGACCCTTGCGAGACATTACAAATCATAGTCCTCTTGCAATGCCTTTTGAAAATAATGAATGCTTCTGGTGATCTACATTTTGGATTACTTAGTGGCTTTTGGTCATTGAAAATACTTCTAGTAGATTTTTGCAATCATTCCAAGACACTATGAATCTCAATCTTCTTGTAGTATGTTCTAAAAATGATGAATGCTTTCAGTGGTATACATTTTTCTATACTTAGTGGCTTCAGACATTGTAGAGGTTTTTGATGGATTTTTGCAAGCACTTCAAGACATTACAAATTCTAGCTTTCTTGTAGTGCCTTCTAGAAAGGATGAATGCTTCTAGTGGTTTGCATTTTAGTTTATTTTGTGGCTTGATAAAGATCCTAAAGATTTCATTGGCTAATCATCTGGACTACTAGATACTGCAACCTACATAGTGGTTCTTTTTACTTTTGGTAGGGAAATAGACCTCCAGAAGACTACATTTTTTTATTACTTCTTAGCTTTCAAATCTAATAGCCACTTTCCCAAACTCGTGTTCTATACTTCATAGTATTATGAGATGTATCATTTTTTTTCTTGATTGGTGCAAGATGCATTATGTTTTTTTCTTGATAGGTACAACTCACATGAGCTCGTAGTGTAGTTTTTTTTTAACATTCTAAAACCATGAGCATATTTTCATTTAGCATGTTCATACACATGGACCTACCAAAACATAGGGTCATTACATCATAAAGAGGACAAACATAACCATGTCCCAAACTAAATGTCAAAAAGTCATTTAAGTGGTAGAATCAATGTTACAAAGTCAATTGCATGCTAATTATATTCTAAAATCTTGATGCTCAATTAACCATACTGATTCTTGTACACACTGCACTTATTCAAGATTGAATTACCACTACTTGCATCAAGGAATTCTTATTGCATTTAGCCACAAATTGGCAAAATTGAACTTTTACCTTGAAAGTGTTTGTAAGCTACATAGAAAAATACCATTTATGCTTTCATTATTTTTACCTTCCATTCATGAGGCATGGAAAGATATATAAATCACTAATATGTTGCAATGATTCTATCATAAGAATTTGGTAAAAATAATGGACTATAAACATTGATTCAAATATCAAAAAATCATAACACATTGCATTGGTATTGAACTTCTTCATAAGGATAAACATCTTTGGTTACTATTTATTTGGAATTAATGATGTATTGGAAAACATTATGCATCCATCCTCCTTTGCATGTGGTTGGAGTAGTCATAGTACATAAGTTTTTGCTCAGACAAGTTGTAAAGTTATTTTGATTTTATGACCTAGGCACCTTTTACATCTCCTATAGTTGTAAATGCCTAGCTGATATTGCCATGGTTGGGGTACAGAAATACATGAGAAGTTAAAATGTGAAAAGAGATATGAACAACTTCAAACACCATCATATTATTTATTTTTCATTTTTAAACTCAAATAATATTACAAGCAAGTTATAACTTATAAATGAGTGAGCATGATATTATTGGTTGAGAGTCATAAGGCTTATGGTATATTCTCCTCTTTTCAAAGGCATCACACAAAAAATTGAAACACTTGTGTCATGCAAAACATAAAACACTCTACTTTTAAGAACATCTATCATGAAAAACATGATATGCTCTTTTTTAAGCACTACTATCCCCCTAAAAACTTTGTAAATACTATTTTTTCCCTAACATGCCCCTTCCCCTGCCTAGCCCATCCTACCCCCTCCCCCTAGCAACTTAACATTAATTTTTTCTATTAGCCAAGAGCCATAAGGCTTAAGGCCTATTCTTGACTTTTAAATGGAATCATTCAAAAAATGAAACTCTATATTTTTACAAATGTTTATCATGCAAAACATGAAACACTCTTTTTAAACACAATTATCCTCCTAAAAACCTGTAGAAACTATTTATTTCTTAGTACATCCCTTCCCCCCACCCTTGACTTCCTATCCCCTCATCCCAGCAATTAAACATTACTTGTTTTAAATCTCTACAGCCTTCTGTGCCCCTTTCCCCCTAAAAATTATACCTTTTTCTAATCCTTACAACCTCCCTTCACCTCCTCCTCTAAAAATATTTTTTGTTCACCCCTAGAATCTTTTACATCCCCTACTTTTTTTAACCTCTACAACCTCCATTCACCTCCTCCTCTAAAACCTTTATGTTTTCCTCATCCCTAGAGGCTTTTACATCCCCTACCTTTTCCTTGGAATGCCCCTCCCCCACTAACTAAACATTACCATTTTTTACCCTTGCATTCTCCCCTCCTTTCCCCCTAGAAAGTCTACTTTTTTTCTTACCCATATAGCCTTCCCCCTCCCCCTCTTTCACACCACAACCCCATCCAAATGGATAAACTACCACCCCCATACATTACGTTTTCTTTGACAACCCCATTCCCACCCCCTTTCCCCTGAAAAGTGTTTTAGAAACTATTTTTTTCTTAGCATGCCCCTCCCCCAACCCCCTTCTCCTACACCCCTCCCCTTAAAAAGTTTTAGAAACTAATTTTTCTTAGCACATCCCTTCCCCTACCTCCCACCTCTTGCCCTCCTTTCCCCAGCAACTAAACATTACTTTTCTTAACCATTGCAACCTTTCCCACTTTCCTCATAAAAAATCTACCTTTTTCTAATTCATCCAACCTCCTCCATCCCCTTCCCCTTGCCTACCTCCCTCCTTCCTTAAAAACTCTACTTTTTCTCTCACCCCATGAACCTTCCATCCCCATACTTTTTTCTTGGCATGCCCCTTCTCCCACCCTCCTCCTACCCCATCTCACACCAACTAAACATTACTTTCTTTACTCTTGAATCCTCCCTTTCTTTTCCCTTAAAAACTCTACTTTTTTCTAACCACTACAACCTTCCTCTCCCCTCCCAGGAAAAAAATTTTAGATGCTAC
The DNA here is from genome assembly GCA_015680685.1 of Gnetum montanum. Classification (NCBI taxonomy): domain Eukaryota; kingdom Viridiplantae; phylum Streptophyta; class Gnetopsida; order Gnetales; family Gnetaceae; genus Gnetum; species Gnetum montanum. The sequence continues at coordinate 1,276,658 of MNCI01035519.1, forward strand.
TTCCTTACCATCCTTCCCAAAATCTATATACTACTATCCCCCATACACTTCATTTTTGTTTTCACATTGCCCTCTCTACAACCCCTTCCCCCCATCCCCCTCAAAAAGACTTTTAGATACTAATCATCCCAACCCCCTCTTCCCCTTCCCAACAAAAAAATCTATATACTACAATCCACATAGAAATGCTACCTTTTTTAACCCTTAAAACTCACTAACCTCCTTCTAAAAAATCTTTGCATCCTATTTTGACTCTATTATTTGCTCATCATAGCCTTCTTTTGATTCTATTTGTGAAAACATCATTGTAGCCAATCTTCCACTTTACTCATTATAACCTACATACTTGATCTAACCTTGCTTATCATCATATCTACTTTGCTTGATCTTACCTTACTCTTTGTTAGATTTGCTTCACATGATTTGATCCTACTCTCTATCTATCAAATTTTGATTTTTGAGATAATTTTCCTCTTTTTATTTTTGAATTTTATTTCTTTGCTAAATTTTCTCTACTCAATCTAACCTTGTGCTTTGCTAAATTTGATCTATGAGATTTGAACTTTCTCTTTGCTTATCTAAGCCTAAACTCTAGCAAATCTTATCATAGATATCACTCTCTACTCATCATAATTTGTGTGCTTGATCTAATCCTACTATCTACCAAATTTTCCTAGCCCAATCTGATTGTACCCTCTATGAAATTTGCTTCATGTGATTTTATTCTCCTCTTTGCCTACTATCTCTCAAAACTATGTCATGTAATTTCACCCTGATCTTTGCTTATGTTGTCTACTATTTGAGGTAATTATCCTTTTTTCCTCTTTGAATTTTCTTTTCTCTACTAAATTAGCTTCTACTATGTTACATTATTTTGCATTCATTACCTAATCTAACCCTATTATTTGTCAAATCTACTCTACAAGATTTAACCTTGTTCTTTGCTCATCATAGTCTACTCTCCAATAGATTTGATGTTGCTCTCTACTCTCCACCAGACCTAATCGTAAGGTATTTTGTCATCTTTTTCTCTTTGAATTATGTTTTTCTCCATTAAATCTACTCCACCTAATTTAACCCTACTCTATTAAGTCTACTCCACAAGATTTGACCTTCTTGTTTGCTCATCATGGCTTGCTCTTCTCTAGATCTAACTCTACTATTTTCTTATCAAAGCCTATTGTTTTAGGTATTTTGACCTCTTTTACTGTTTGAATTTTGGTTCTATTTTTTTATTCATCATGGTGTTTTCCCATTTTTGTATGCATTATGATATTTTTCCATTATTAAATTATTGTAATTTTTTTTGTCCAATTATCATAGCCTACTTTTTTCAAGAACCTACTCTCTATCAAATTTGCTCCCTAAGATTTGACCTTGCTATCTACAATTACCACTCATTAAAATTCAATTTTTGTTATTGTTAATGTTTGTTTTTTGTTAATCACAATATGCTATTTACATTTTCAAATAGCCTAATATTTGTAAAACCCTGATCTCTACTAGATCTACTCCATAATATTTGACCTTGCTATTTACAATTTCCACTAATACAATTTCAAATTTTGCTCTTTTTAATTTCTATTGTCTAATCATCACAATATACTATTTTCCTTTTCAAATAACAAAAATGTTAAATATCAAACTTTTTCAATGATTGATGATTATCTAACATGTGACAATTGTTTTGCATTTCACTTGGAAAATTTTCTTTAAATGCTTTCTCAAATTGATAATTATTAATATTTTGACATGTGATAATTGTTTCGCATTCAAGATTATTTTCTATCATTTTTTATTTATTGTGACCTACTATTTGCATTTGAAATATCCCTGCTCTCTCTCTTGATCATAGCTAATACCTAAAACAATAGGTTCTACTATTCGTATTTGACATGTAATAAATATTTTAAATTTTACTTGCTATTTGTCATTTTTTTTTATTTGTTGTTTCAAGTTGTGATTTATATAGGATCTCACCTTGCTCTCTACTTATCATGGCTTGCTCTCTATTGGGTTTAGCCTTGCTCTATACTCATCGCAACCTACTATTGTAGGTATTAATGACCTTGAATTTTCTTTTTTGTACATTTTTTTTATTTATTGTGTTCTACTATTTTGCAATTTCTACTATATGCCAATTTGAAACTCTCTTGTTATCAAATTTCCCACAATTACTTTACAGATCTCATTCAAATATGAAAAACAAAATCAACAAACTGAATCTACAAAGACACAATTACTTTCAACTATAGTAGATCATATTCAACTTGCAAAAAATGAGGTATTCTATATTTGTATTATGTCAAATGAATATTTCCATCTACTTATACTTTCTATTTTTTTCAATATCTTCTAATTTCAACTTTGATTTTAGTATAACAAAGTAATAAATAAATATAAACAACAAAGTTATTGAGAATCAAAAGGATAAAAATTGGAATAAGAAAAGCTAACAAACAAACCCATGCAATTAATTTCAAAGAATCAAAATAACAAAACACGTCAAAAAATCCTAATAAAAGTAACAAAGTTTATATTTTAGTTTTAAATGTTATTTTTCAAATCAAACATCATTAACATTTTTAATGCAAAGTTTTACATTAATGAAGCCATTACAAAGCTATGAAACAATGATGGAAAAAATAAAAGGCTTTAGACATCTTTAGTGAATAACAATCTTCAACAATATCCATTGATACCTAACACAAAGTTAGTGGGATGAAACAAAACTATCTACAACAAACCACTATATCCAGCAACTATTAGATAAAAGAATACAACATAATGAATAAAAATTTTATAAAATCTAACAAAAGCAACAATATAGAAGAGGCAAATGAGTAAATAAGAAGGATGAAAAAAAGAAGATAGGCTTCATATGAGCATAGTGACAACATAAGTAGATTATATGTATATATTATATATAAGGTGGCTGAGAACGTATGACCTAAAAAAGTCAACAGACAATTAACTTTTTAGCCATTAACAAATTGCTTAAAGGATGAATCACTAGATATTTCCTTTCCTCTGAAGTAGATGTCAGATAAGTGGTATTTAAGAAGATCATACTACCAACACTGTAGATAGCACCATCTACTCCTCTCCATTATCCATTTCTAACTTGTACTCTTTTTTGAAACTTCTTGAATATTAAATGAAAAGTTGTAAGAGTAAACTTATAGTGAACAAATTTTCAATTGACAGCATGAGTTAGAAATGGAGGATTGGGAGGAGTAGATGGTGTTGTCTATAGTGCTGGTAATATGGTCTTGTTAAATGTCCTTTATTTGGAATCTACTTCAGATGGAAGGAAATGTCTAGTTAGTAGTCCTTTACGAATTTTTTTGATGGCTAGGATAAAAAGTTCATCTATTTAAAAAAAATCTTTAGAATCATGTTTGAGTTCTACTGGGTGCCTTGGTACATTAGCTTATATAGCTAGCATTTAGAGCCAATTTTTGATTCTACAAAGATCTTTTAAAATAGCTCTACCACATTAGCTTCTTCTCTATGCATGTGAAAATTAATGGAATCTAACTCAATTCTTTTGAATACATGCACTTTTTTTTTTTTAATCAAATTTTCAAACTAGCCACTAGAACCATTTTTGGTTCTACGAAGACATGTGAAAATGGTTCTTCCATGAGAGCATTTTTTCCAAAAAGATTTAGAGTCATTTTAGGCTTGGTAAAAAGCTCATTTTTTCCTAAAAAATCCTTAGAACCATATTTTTTTGTTCTAGTGGACACTTTGCTACATCAACTTGTAGAACCAGTTTTTCATTCTACAATGCTCACTCAAAATGATTCCACCAAATTAGTTTTGTTTTCTACACATAGAAAAAACCATATTAAAAAAAAGTTAAGAGAATTAAAAATTTCATAACATACTTTTAGTTCTAAATAAGTTTCATGTGCCACATTAGCCATAAGAACAAAAAACAAATCTTAAGAAGAAAAAAATGCTCTACAAAGCATAGCAATCTTTTAATGTTGCCAACTAAGCATAAAGAAAAGGGGAAGAAAAACATCATCATAGAAAATGGGTTTTATTAGCTTGTGTTTTAGAAATTGGTTCTACCCATCTTCCCTTGATAAAGATTGATATAAAGCCATCAAAGCTTGAAATTTGTTTCTAACTCTTGGGCTTTTTCAAAATAGGTAGCATTAGGTCGACAATTATAAAAAGAAGCTTACATATATCATTAAGTTGATGCTATAGAAAAAGGAAATTGAGCCAGAAGAAAAAGCTCTATTTATAGTATAGCTTAGATTGAGAAGGATGATTATATGAAAAATCTAGAGTTTGTACTATTATAGAAGTTCATCAGAGGTAACTAGATGAAGTCAAAAGAGTCATTGTTCTTGGTAGTAGTAGAGCATATTATATATGTGGGAAGTAAAGAGACCATTAGTGCCAAAAATGAAATAGCAAACTTCTTCATCCCTTGCCAAGCTTTCAATGTTTACCTCAAAATCATACCAAAAGTAGTAATTGAGGCTAACATGTAATGGATACAACTTCTTCTTCTTTAGCTATTCTTCTCAATGGATTTGTAATAGCTATAGCTTCTTCTCTCCTATACTTCTCCAAGTTTGTATCTTTAATGATTAAATAATGACTCAAGAAATAGCTATAAAGAATGATAACTATAAATTGAATCTCACTATCTTAGCTCAATAATTTTGATTTTTTCTCTCTAGTTCTTAAACTAAAATTTCTTCTTTTGGTCTTCTCTTCTTCTCAGTTTTCATTCTTTCTCTTTTTATTCCCTATAAAAGCTCTATTCTCTTTCCTTTAAAAAAAGGCTCTATAATTCTTAAGTCTTTATGTTAAAACAAGGTAGAATATTTTTCTCTTTCTTTCTATTGTGAAAGTAAAGTTCTATTATCTCAAACTTGCTAATTATGCTTAGCCTAGGATTGTAAACGAAGCCTTGTAATTTTTTTATTAATAAAATTACTCTACCCCTTGGGATTTGGGAAGATTTTTACGATGGATGTAGGCCAACCAATCTAGCAATTGAATCATCTTAAAATCTTTGTGTCTGTTTATTTTTCCTTTCATAAGTGCTCTATTTACTAAATTAATTTTAATTTGGGACTTTTCTCTAGTCTTTGATTACGTTGAATTTTTAATAAGAGTCTAACTCACCACAAACCCCCTGCCCCACACCACCACCCCCCTCTCCC
>MNCI01035519.1:1288021-1333087 GCA_015680685.1 Gnetum montanum
CGAGGAAAGGCTAATGTACCATATCATTGATGGGCTATGTAATGAAACCAGAGAGACCTTAGGAACGTATGCCTGAGGTCAACTATACAACCTACGAACCTATCAAATCCAAGAGCTTATTAAGCGGGTAGCAAAAGAAGAAGGATAATTAGCTACATGGGAGAGTGTTGAAAAACATAAATGAGATCAAAATTTTAACTCAACAAAGGTCCATGATCATAACAAGGAGATATCAAAAAATCTCAAGGTGGAAACATCATCTTTGCCAATACAAAAATCATTAGAAGAAGTAGAGGCAAAGATCAATAAGATGTTGGAATGGATGAATCAAAAGTGTGGAGAATTCATCAACAACATTGGAGATAGAGTTTTGACAACTCAAGAGGCAGGACGAAATAATAGACACTCGGAAGGAAGGAATGAAGGGAATAAGCACTCAACTGCCAATCATACATATGAATGCAACATATACCTGTACGATCACCCCAAAGGTCAATGCCCCATACTGTTACATCTACAGGAGCATTGGGGAAATACATTACATCCAGAGTTCATACAGAGATACTGTGTTAGACCACAGTGGAAACAATCCCAGTCATGGGGGAATCCACCATTAGACTGGAGGCACCCTTCATATTTTCCGAATTCAAATGCTTATCATGTTCAACCTCCTGTTTCTTCAACTGGGCTACCACACTTTATCTCTCCACAATACCATCAGTCCATACCTCCAACACAACCACCACCTTGCGCACCTTTCATTCCTCCTGACTTTCAACATTCTTATCCTCTCCCTCCTTCCACAATGCCACCAACTATTCCTAAGGTGTTTGTACCACCGCAACCCACGAACAACACTTGTGCTGCTGCTACTAACAGTAGTGAAGAGCCTCCTCAACATCAAAGGCATCATTTCTTTAAACACAGTCGTAGGAAGGGACAACATAACTCTGAGGCCATTGCATCTTCCAACGTAGCACAAGTCCAACATTGTGATGCACCCTTACCTTCGAACCCAACGCCTCATGTAACTTCATCAGGGCCACCAACTAACACTCCAATAGCCACAAGGCCCATTGAACACAACCATGGGAGGCATCATCCCAATCCTTGCATACCATCTAACGGTCCTAAACACCATAGTGGGTCAACTTGTTATCCGGGAACTACATCATATGAAGTGTCCCACTGTGTTTATTACAAAGTGTGTGAAATCCAAGGTGATAAGTATGGACTAGCTTCAATATTTCCAATATGCAAGGATCCTCATTTTCCATCCTTGCCATACTCAACAGTTTAGTTATGGGGGATATCCCCCATTTCAATGACAAGCAGGATTAATAAATATTTTTAATTTTCTTTAATTTTTCATCTTTTGTTTTCCAGTTTTTCCTTTTTCAACTTTTTGTTTTATCATTTTTGTGTGTTTGTGTGTTTGTCTTTTTCATGTTTTTGTAAGTAATCTTGTCTATGAATAAAACACTCATGTGGATCATTGGTTGAGGTGTGTTTTATGTTATTAAGTCATGAGTGATCGATTATTTTGGAACAGTGAGCCCACTACATCCATTCATCCACTCTATAAATAAAGAGGTTCTATTCGCGGGTACAGTGACATTCTTGAACTTTCTAAACTTAAAATTAATTTTGTGTCATTGTACCTAGAATGAAGAAGGATGGACCAAGAGGGAATGATTAGGGCGTGACATCAAGGGGACTTGTGGATTCTCTTTGGTGGCAGTTGTGGGAGTTATCATGCAATATGGTTGTACTAAGATCCTTGTAGATATAATGAAAAATGGGAGTAAGAGTAATCAAAAGGGCACTTGAACATCAAAATCTGTTCTAGGGGGTTCCACTGGAAAGACATGCACCCATGCTTGAAGGTTGGTGGTTTCTCTGGATTCAGTAAAGTGAAAAAAAAAAGGAAAGAAAGAAAAAGACAAGTGTCATAAAACAAAAAACATCACTCCTCCCTTGTACTAAACGCCAAGTGATCATACGCCTTGTTGTTATGGTACTCTCATAGTTGTCCATCATTGGATGAAATAATGCAATGTCACTGATTAGAAGGATGGACTTGGTCCTAATCTTGGAACGATGGGTTAATGACACCTTAATCATGCTTTACATACAAGATTCATTGTCCCCGGAGTCAGTTACCTCATGTCCCGATCTTTTCGATCCCTTTCTACACTTCGTCTCATCTCACTATTTGTATAATTGTAGTTCGTGTCTCGTGTAACATAAAATTTTCATCTCATTCCGGTGATATTTACATGTGTGTGTTTTGTGGAGTTAGTGCAGCTTCTAGTGCCCACAGACACTTTAAGTGTGATTACACAAGGGCATAATAGGTTGAAACCTGCTTTGGGGAGGACCCACTTGTGTAATTTTTTTGTAATCTCCATGAATTCTCTAGCTAGAACACACAATATCTTACCCTCAGCTTCATTTTCATAAATTTCTTTCCCATTTATTAACCCTCAAAACTTTAACGTTCCAATGTACCATTACATTCCCTTTTCTTCATAACAACCAAAGTTTTAATTGTTAAATTCACATCCTTATCATTCAAAGTGCCTCTTGAATTCATGTAATTACCCTTGAATATATTAATCCTTATCAATGTCTTCACTTTACACATTAATTTCAAGAAAAATCATTAAAAATTCGGTCTTTTTCAGGTGTCTCACTATAATTTGGACGAGATATCGCGTACACGATATCGCGTCCCACGTGATATCACGTATGCAATGTATCGTACATGATATCACGTCCCTATTTTCCTATAAATAGGAACCCCCACCGCAACACTTAGCTTCATTTGGCATTTACACGGGGGGAAGTTTTTGAATTTTTTCTCTACGACTTGCGATTGAGTGACCCTTGCTTTTTCACCTATATCTCGCACGCTGGTACTCCGATTTTAATTCCGTTTGAACCTGCTTGAACCCGGAGTGTTCAATTTAGTCATAGGGGAGGGACACTTGCCAAAAAGTGCCTAACTTTTTTGAAATTTTTCGTCACCCAAAGGACATCAATTAGGGTAATTAATACTAACACTTAGAAAAATTATGCCAACAATCATATAACGTTAAGTATACCAGGAGCTTAACGTGAAATTCCACCTAAGTCATAGGATCCATTATCATAATTTTCAGACATGATCACACGATAACATACGATCTTTATTTAAGGCAAGTAGTAAGGTATAACTTGATTTCTTAAACAACCTTACTAACATTGACCCATGTGATTGCAGATGGCCTCAAAACATTCACAGCAGAAGAGTCCTAACCAAGGTGGAGTGAAACAACCTAGGAGAGGTAGAAGGCAAGGCCCTACCAGACAACATAAAGAACAGGAGGTGAACTCATTCAACATCCATCAAGAAGAACCTCCTTCCAGACGATCCGGGTAGGTGGAAGGAGGAGCTGCTATGCCTAAACTGGGACAACAACTCACATTGCCCCCAGAATGTGTTCAGGCTATCCACACGAAGTCCACAATCACTTCGGTGATTGTGGAACTCAACTTCGAATCTTTTGCAGAGTTCGCTCATGAGGCTGTTAGGGATCACCTCAAAGGGTTTCCCTTATGGCCTATCCTCTCTGAACAAGGTGCCTGGTACTTAGGAGAAACGAACCTATTCTGGCACAATAAGAAGCAAGGCACCACAGTCAACATTGGTGGTGTGACAGTAGATTTTTCTGCACAAGTGATTTCGAAAGTGTTAAACCTTTCGAACTTAGGCCCCCATGTTGCTCGGTTATCTACCCAATTAGACCCTAATGTGCGAAACGATTTGCTAGAAAAGACTTATGGCAGAGATAAAGCTTTTGGTGAGCTGACAACGAAAGAGAGAGTTTATTTCAAAATCGGAACCTATCACCTCTTCCCTACAAAAGGTTATAAAGAATATCAACGTACGCGACAAGGGGATGTGCAGTGTTGATGGGAAAGGTTAACGCTAACCTTCCTCATCTATATTTGATTGAGATCCTAAGGCGATTCAAAAAATGGAAGATAGGGAAAATGGCACTCCCTTTTTCCTGCCTTATCAGAAAACTGTGTCGTCGGGCTAGCATTCGGGGATATACAAATGATGTCCTCCGAAAAGCCCAAAATGCTTCTTACGCTGAATTGTTAAAGGTGCCAGCTCCAAAAAAGAGCACTGGCAAAGAGTTGGGACCTGATGAAGAAGATGAAGAAGAAATGGCTGGACCCCCTGCAACTCAACTCGTAGGACCCAGTCAACCTCCAACCACAGGCCCTAGCCAATAACAAGAAGCAGGACCCAGCACAAGCCAGGATCAGTTGCCACCATAAGACTATAGACCATCGATGAGCCATCTGAGGGCCATTACTGAGACAGTCAGTTGGGGAAGTCATGATGATACCAATCTCTTCCGCGTCATCAATGATGCCAGCCAGCCTACGATTTCAGTAGATCGCACACGAGACGAGTTATCAATGCAAATAGGAGGAGGGGAAAGCAGATGGTCACAACAGATTTTTGGACACACAGCATCTTTTCAAGTGCAATTAGAGACTAGTGAAGGGGCCACTGTGGTGGTTATGCAACACCAGGATGCCGCGGGAGTAGCTGAAGTGGTCGCTGACCACCTCAAAGAGTCTTTTAACATACCTATTGTACCACCACCAAATATTTTAGGAACACAGGATGCTCAAACTATTGCCGAAACCTCAATGACTCCTGCTGAACATGAGGATGTATTGGACAGATTGCTTCAAATAGGACAAGTTTTGACGTCCTTGTTTGACATCCCCCAGGATGTAATGGTAATTCAGTCAGACCTCATTTCCATGAAGGGGAAGCTAGTCCTATCAGAAGTGAGGGTAGAGCATGCTGAAGCTGAAGTGTAGAAATTACAAGAGCAGCTCATAGCCTTACAAGTAGCACAGCGGGATCCTTTGCGATTGGTTCCTGCAGACCAGCTAGATAATTTTAGAACCGAGCAACTAACAAAACTAATTGTAGAAAATAAGAAGGTGGTAAAAGAAAAGGAGACGGCGACTTTGGATGCCTCTGCAGCAAAGGTGCAAACTCATGCACATCTTAAGGCACTCAAGCCCTTGCAGGAAGAGAACAAGCAGTTGGTTGCAGATAACCTTTGGTTGACTTCTATGGAGAAGCAAAAGAATGTTCTCAATGAACACTTTCATCAGTTGCGAGAACAATTCATTCAGGTCAACCGAGATGTAAGCTATTTAGCTAAAGAAAATCGAACCCTCTCAATGGAGGAGGTACGCGCTATTCGACAAAAATCAGCCAACGAAATTCGCAAGTGGCAAAATGAGGCTAAACGACATGAGAAGCTGAAGGAGCACTTCCGTGATCAGGTAGGGATGTATAAACAAATCCTGGATAAGGAGATCCATATGGCAAAAGCTCAAATCAACAACATCAGTGCTCAACACACTGCTTGGGAGGCCATATTAGACGCTTACGCCTACGCCCACCAAGCGGAAATTAAGAACCGAGACCTGTAGATCCAGGACTTAACTAAATACATGGAGTTGGCAAACCTTCGATATGCCAACCTGGCCTTGTTAATAGCAGGATGCCCGAGGTCAGAGCTTGAGCAGCAGGTAGCTTCCACCCACATCAAATATGAAACAGAATTTGCAGAGCGAAAGAAGTTGGCTGAAAAACTAGATGTCGCAAATTCTAAACTCGTGGTGGTAAAAGAAAGCTACGAAGGATAGAAAGATGTGGTAACCAACTTGGCTCGATGGCTAACAAAACTTCATGAATACAAAGACAAAGCTAGAGCCTATGAAGAGGAACGATGGGTGTTCGCGGCATGGTACGTCAAAGCTAATCAGATGTTCCCGCAACTACCCTGTCCGTGGGAAGTGCCGACTCCATCAAACATTGGAGCATCAGCATGGATGGCACAAGACCCTCGGACCGAAGAGGAGAAGCTCTAGGCTATTCTTCAGCGTCATCAACCTTCAAATCTTGGAGCACGAGACAAAGGGAAAGCATCCATGGAGGAGCCACCGCCACCAAGAACTACATGAGTTCCACATTTTCATAGGTGTAGTATTTTTTCTCTGTGTTGTGTCTTCCCACACTGCGGCATTAGTCCATTTCTTTTTCCAGTTAATAATCCCATACCTATCCATTGTGTAATCACTGAAGTTTGTTCTCCTTGTAACTTGAGGATGAGTTTTTATTCAGTCGTGGGGGTATGGTGAGACATGGTTCGCACAGGCCGCGATATCGCATACGCGATATCGCAGCCGACGCGATATCGCATCCCCCGTGATATCGCGTACACGATGTTGCATCTTCCCCTACGATATTGTGTACACGATATCGCAGTCTGCCACCATGTCTATAAATAAGAGGCGGCTCTCACTTATTCGGGATCCCATTTTTAGAGTAGCGAAGCTCTAGCAGCTTGATCCCTCTAAAGTTAGATTTTTTCCTGTGTCTGCCCATAGTGTGGTGAATGTGATTGTACGGTGTCTTTATTCAAGTGTGTCGTACTTGGACACGCACATGATTGGCAATAAAGATCGAGATTACTTCATCATTACAGCATTCACTTAGTTTATTTATTTTTTATTTATTTAATGTTATTTATTGCTTTCATAGCGCGGTGTGAGTACGACTTAACTATGAGCATCTACGGGTGTGTATGGCTAGTTAAGGAATCGGTTACTCATCGTGATTAGTTTCTCACCCTTAAACTCCTAGAAGCAGAACGAGTACGACTTGATTACGAGCATTTAAGTGTGACTGCTTGGTAGCCCAGTGGTGTAGCTAGGGGGATCTACGCTTGGTAACCCAGTGGCATAATTGGGGTCTGCACTTGGTAATCCTAGTGGCGTACCTAGGCCTATGCTTGGTAGTCCCAGTGGTAGTCATGCACGAAGTCCAAGATGTGTACGGTTTATCAAGGAATCAGTTGCTCGTCACACTTAGGCTAGATTAGATTTTCTTACCCTTTCCCTCTTAGCTTAGCTTAGTTAATATTATTTTTCACTGCCATCAAGAGTAGCATTATAATTAGAACACATCATACACCTCATCTAGACTAAACCATACGTGACATATGCAAAACTAGTCTAGGTGGGAAGACAGTGAACTGCTACCTAAGGCTAACTATCTAGGTGCCACAACTAGTCCACCTATGGAGTTCAACTGGATCACGCGTGTGATCCTCGTTTCGTATGGTTGAATGTAGGGGTACCTCACCACTCATCACTTGGATTATGTTCTCTATTAATAGTTTGTCAGTTTTCTCATGGTATCAAGTAGTGAGCTGATGACATGCACTCATTTCATCTATTCCATATGGAGTCTACATCATGGGAACATGAACATTCTTTCACATCGAAACTAAAAAGTAACATGTAATCCTATTATCCAACAAACCAATAAAGGACAAAGTAGGAATGGAAATAGGTGTTACCTCAAGGAGATTTGATATTTTCTTATCTCAACTTCATTCTAGAGTTCTATGATTCTTCATTAATATATCATCACTTTTGTTTTCGACCATGAAAAGAAGCATGTCATTGCATGGTATGGTTCCCATAGAAAAACAAAAAAATAATTTCAAGCACACCCCTTAGGCACTTTCATGGGCTAAAAGAACTAGTTATGGGGCTAGAAAGACATGTTACCCATACCTAAAGGCACCATTCTAACTAAGTCCCTATCTACTTCCTTCTTCCCTTTTCTTCTTCCCATAGAATGATGGTTTTCCTTTATGATTCTTATGGGCTCTTAATAGTAGAAGAGGAGGAATATGTCAACGTGAGGTCACTGTAATCAGAATGACTTGGTCTAGACTTGAAAAAAACTAGTAGAGAATCATCTTAATCACATAATTTACCAAGGATCTTGTGTAATCAGAATGCAAATAACCTATCCATTGTTCTCTATCTATCATTTATTCACTCTACCTCAGTACCTTGTACCATGGTAAATTGATAGTTTTTTTTTCTATTAGGAATAATCCTAAGAAAATTCCTCATATTGATATAGAATTTAATTTAAAACAATCATTCATTATCCTCAGTGCCCACAAACTCCTAGTGATGAAATATGTAAGGGCTTATTAGGCATATGCCTACTTTGGAAATAATCCACTTACATTTTTTTTGGTTTACCTTAAGTTAAATTTCTTATCCATAATTCAATTGCATAATCAATTGATGAGATGTGATATCGCATGCACCGCAATATCGTGTATGCGATATCGCGACCATCGCAATATTGCATCCCATGTGATATTGCGTACATGATATCATGTCATCCCTTGCGATATCGCATAAGCGATATCGCGGTCCGTCACCAAATCTATAAATAAGAGGCGACACTCCCCTCATTTCTCATCCTAGGCTTAAAGTAGGGAAACTTAGGCAATTTGATCACTCCAGAGATAGAATATTTTCCATGTGCCCCGAGTAGGAGTCCCCGAGTGAACGAATCTTTATTCGAGCAGCTTTGTACCAGAACGCAACTTGTGTACAGCAATAAAGCCGAGCTTTGTGGATAAACCTTATAGTGCATGGAATAGGATTTATTACTTATTATTTATTAAATGTTATTTATTACCTACATTAGCATGGCATGAGTATGACTTGATTATGAACATTGACAAATGTGTACGGCTAATCAAGGAATCGGCTGCTCATCGCGATTAGTCTCTCTCACCCTTAACTCCTAGAATGCAGGATGAGTATGACTTGATTACGAGCATCTACGAATGTGTACAGCTAGTCAAGGAATCAGCTGCTCATCATGTTTACGCTAGTTAAGTGCCTCAGTATGACCACTTCGAGCACGTGCGTTACGTGTGGTGATCCTAGTAATGATTAGCATTTGGTAGCCACAGTTGCATAGTTTTGGGTGTGTACGGTAAGTGGGAACAGATGCTGACACTAGTTAATTTGGACTTAGTGCTTAGTTAGAGTTAGCTAGTTTCTCAACCGTTCGCTCTTAGCATAGAAGACATAAAATCATAAAAGACCATAAAAATCATATACCTTAGACTTACTTAACCATACACCATGACAACAACAAGTAAGTCTGGGAAGACAATGAATGATTAACCCCAAGTTTTCCATGGGGCATTTAGGCATTTAGTCTATGGAGTTCGACCGGATTGCATGTGCTACGCTTGTTTCGTATGGTTGAGTGTAGGGGTACCTCGCCACTCATCATTGACGCCATTGCCGGGGACTAAGTGTTTGTGCGCCGAATATAACATAAGGGATATCACTCACATCATTGTGAGCCTTAACAAACCTTCAGGTTAATCAAGATAAAAATTTATATAACAGTCAATTAGCACACCAATAAAATGCCTTCTTCTCATAAGAGCAACTCACCACCTAAGGACCATACACGAGACAGTCGGCAAGATAAAAAACATAACCCAAATCAACCAAGTCCTAAACAATATAAGATGACATATACTCATCCCGATGAGTATATTCCTAATTTTAATTTTATTCTTCATTAGGACGATCAGCTACGGTGGAGAGATTTGCAAGGTAACATTGTGTTACCCCTAGACCAATCAATCTCTCACATGCTTTTCTGCGCCTTGGCACAGATAGGCATGACTGAACTATATGCTGAATACGTTGCAGAGGATTTTTACATGAGGGATTATTATCCCACAAATGCCCAACATATGAGAGACTTAAGGCAAAAGAGTCAACATGCACTGCTGAAGGGCAAGGTCCCGCATGTCCTTAGCGAAATAGGAGATGAGGAACCCCTTATCATGGGTTCTTTAGCAAAAGATGTTCCCCCTCCTAACGATGATGAGGAGGTTGGATATCAGAACCTACGATCAACAATACATATCCCTAGTTTTGATGCCCGTGAATGCCAACTGTTCACAGAGGGAACAACCACTTATGCTAAGGATGGGCACTTAGATTGTCACCATGATTGGGGCCGTAGCAGCCGAAGAGAAGGCAAGAAACATCGTCATGGTGATGGTTCCCCTTCTTCTTCCCCTTCTTCACATCACTCACCCTCTACTTCCACATCTGGGTGCAGCCACCATGAACATAAAGGTGAGGATAAAGGTAAAAAGGTCAAAAGACCTTGACAGGAAAGTCGAGAGAGAGGACAAGGGCAAGGACGTAGGGAGAGTAGGGAACAACATAGACATCATAGGCATCATGAAAGAGATGATCATGACGAGCCCCTACTTGGAACCTGAAGCATGCTTGACATAATGAAGGTAATTAGGATTCCCACAAGGCATTTAAAGGATAGTTGGATCAAGCATTTAGACATGAATAACATCCCACGATTTGAAGTGGGATACAGTGCTGATCTGCAAAATCATTTACAGGCATTCCACAATGCCTGTGCCTTGCAGAATATAGAAAATGAGTGGCAAAAACTTAAGTTGTTCCCAAGGACACTCACCAAAGAAGCAGAGAGTTGGTACCGGTCCTTAGAACTAGAAACCATCAGGAGGTGGAGTATGATGCTAGAACTGTTCAACGAAAAGTATCAAATGTACTCTAGAGTGTCCAATTTCTGTATGAAAATCCAAGGCTGGAAGCAAGGTACACAAAAACCCTTGGATGCTACCATGGCCTTCTATTACACATTTTTACATCGTTGCCTGGGCCATGGGTACGCTCAGTGGGATCAACTTCGCCACATCATGGATGGACTGAGGCATGAAACTAGAAGAATCCTTGGAACTTACGCCCAAGGGAGACTCTCACAACTTAGAGCCCATGAAGTACGTAGCTTGTTGGAACAAGTAGCAAAAGAAGAGGGTGAGTTACACAAAAGGGAAAGTGTGGAAGAGTATAACTTTGATCCCTCCCTTCAAAAGAAGGGAGTGAAATTTTGTGATGAAGAGGATGAGTCACCAATCGAAGAGTTGGTGAACCGGAAAACCTTGCTAATCCAAAAATTAACAAAAAAAATAGCAGCTAAGGTAGATGACGTATGAAGTTCCTTAGACTCTAAAATTGAAACTATCTTAAAAATTGTAGAAGAGTCTAAGGTAGAACAAAGTAGTGACAAAGGTAAGAAAAAGTGGAGAGATTTAGGCCCTATACATAATAAGGGTAAGGGGAAAATTACTAACTTCGATGTGGCTGTGGACTCTGACACAGATGATAACGGTGGATGTGAGATCTGCCACTATGAGCATCATAAGGGATGTTGCCCCATCATCTCACATCTCCAGGAGTCTGGGGTGTATGCACTTAATCCAAGACTCAACCAATGAACAACACCCCGAAGGTTACCTTATCCACAAGGTAACCCAAGGTAGTTCCACCAACTGCTAACATATTATCCAAGTGGGACTCCACCACAGCCCATCAGACAGCATCAGTAGTGGCAATACCCACAATCATGGGGGATGCCATTACCAAAACATCAGTATCCTTATCAGCAGCCTGACCCTTATCAGCAGCCGATTTCTCCAAGTGACTCTATGAGTCACACAACCCCCAACCGTCACTACCAAGTTCGGGAGTACTTCAGAAGAATTCCTTCTCCTTTGGGAGATACTCCATATCCACACCATCCTCCTAATTCATCTACATCTCTTCCACCATAAGTAGTTCCCATAACACCTCCTGCTCCAATAATGCAAGGGGAACTTCCTCCTCAACTGCAGCAACATCACGCTGCGAGAGCTGTAAATATTTAATCTGCTACTAGTTCTAGCAAATATAAAAAGAGAAGACCTTACTTCAGAACCAAAGGCCCAGACAAACTCTCACAACAACAAGTGGTTGGGCCCATGTACACTCATCCACCGCCATCTAACACTTTGGAGAACCCTTCAGTCCAACAGAGCGTAACACATACGGTTATGTTAATGCATACCATAACCGACTGGATTAAGGTAGGCCACCTTCCCAGGAAACTAACTAACCCTGGAAGTCCCTTAATCTATTTACAAATTGTTGAGAAAAAACCACATAGGGCTCTTCTTAACTCAAGTTCTGGAGTCAACTTAATATCATGTGAGATGTATCACGCCTAGAACCTACCCCAACTTAAGAACAGCAACATTCAATTAGAGCTAGCAGACTAGTCCATCACCATTCCTTTGGGATTGGTGGAGGACATCATTACCACTGTGTGTGGTTGGTCTTACCCAGCTGATTTCCTAGTGATTGAAGTTAACAACAACGAAGGGGACTTCCCAATTATAATGGGAAGGGCATGGCTAAGCACAGTAGACGCATGCCTTAGGATCCACGATCTTTCCTTGGAAATCTCTAAGATAAACATTTTTGGAAAGATCGAGAAGAGGAAACTTCCATGCATCACATATAGTGATTCATCGGGTGATGGCATGGAGGAAATGCCTCCATGTGATAGGTGTGCCCTTGAAACTTTGCAACAAAGATGCCTGTATGTAGCAACCACATAAGAAGTAGTAGACACCCCATGGTTGATAGCTACTAGAAGGAGCAGACAAATATGCATGGAACGAACTGAGGAAACCCATGCCCACAACGAAGGCATAGACACATTGGAATATGAGCGTCACCAACATCCACCCCTTAATCTAAGATCATCATTTGGGAGAAGTTGGACACTGAAACACCATAAAATTTTGAGTTTAGTACTTCTCCAACACGAAGCAGGTCCCTGGGACCCGTAGACTACCACAACTACATCGGGTGTTACACATGGCAACTTCGAAGATCAAAATACTTGATTTTCACTAAGTATGCAGTCTCAGCGTATATGCTCAAGTTGACATCCACAGCTTATAAGCCCGACATCCACAGCGTATACTCCCTAGCATATACGCCCGACATTCTCAGCGTATACGCTCAGCGTACACACCTCACATGTACACTCAACAAGTACAACAGATGTATACGTCTGGCATGCAATCCCCAAAGACGGCATGGAAATAGAACCGCAAAGCAAGATTTGGCACAAGGCAACAACCATCAACGTATATGCCCAGCGTCCATAGCATCTACGCCCAAATTCGCATACACCCAGCACATCCAGCATATACGCCCAGAGTCTACACTCACCAGACACAGCGTATACGCCCAACATATATGCCCAGCAAATGTAACATATTGTACACTTGTAAAGTTTACGCTTTTACACCTGGTCAATGCACCACGTGGCGCCAAACCTGAGTCTAGCGTCAAAAACCTGTATAAAAGCCCCATTTTTCACTAGATCCTGGACGGTTGGCAAAACATTCAGAGCGCACCAGAGACCAGAGATGCCGCGAACCATAGCACAAAACCCTTATGCTGGAAAACCCTGTACGCTGAGCAGACAGCCTCTACGCTGTGCCTACAGTGTGAACCAGTCATCCTTGCATCCACCAGGGCTTTTCGTCTGCCTTGTGTCCTAGTCACAACTGCGTTAGACCGGTGCATTGTACTCTCATTCTTTAATGCCATTGTTACATTTTCTTCTCAAAATCGTTTACAGTTTGCATTAATTGTTGCATGTATTCTATTTACGTTTGTTTATGTTTATGCTTTATTCACGTTGTTTACGTTTCTTACACTCACATTTACGCCCGTCACGCTGTTTACGTACAACCCAGCCTATAGCACTTCGGTGTACGTTCGGGGAAATCCTTGTCTGATCCGCGTGCGGACCACCCAAGGTGCTCTGCCTTCGTTCATTCCAGCTTGCCCTCAGGCGAAGGTAGGATCTTCTATGCACATCCTATGATCCCACGATCTTTGTTTCCTTCTAGCCGGAGACCGACGATTTCGGATGATACAGACACTTTTAAGAAACTCAAACAGGCGCTTATTATTTCGGATCTCTCCCTTTCCACTCAGTCATGGGGGAGATGGCCACCTATGCTGATCATATGGGGCCCTCAGTTCTTTTTCAATTTTTGTTTTAGACATTTTTTTTTTACAAATTTCTTTAACTTTTCTAATCTTTTTTTTACAACTTTCTTTAAATTTTCTAATTTTTGTTTTACAACATCGTTATAATTTTTTCATTTTTTTGTGTGTGTGTGTGATCCACCCTGTAAGTTTGTCCCATAATAAGTGTTCGAAATGATGGTATGAACTATTTTCATATTAATTACTAATGTTTGGTTTTTACCTTTAAGTCACAATGTTGATACTAAGGTATGTTTCTTTTGATATGGCAAGCAATGAGACCACTTCGTCCATCCATCCATCAATTTCTATGGTTTCTCTCAACTTGGAAATGTACAGTCCCCTTCTAATAAGAACTTTAACGAATCGGTAACTGGGTATTTCTCAAACTAATCAAGGACTCAAGGATTGAAAAGGGTGTGACTTCAAGGGAACTTGATGCTTTTGTGTTGGTCATTCTCTTGGGTGCTTGGATGTTTTCTTCTTGACTTTTCTTACCATTCCATTGTTACCCAACTATCAAAAGCTGAGACAATAAAAATAAAAAGTCTTTGCATGGTGTGGTTCTCACACATAAAAAAAAAACAAAAAAAGAGATAAAAAATGAGAATTCAAAGCACACCCCTTAGACGGAATAAATACTTAGTCTACCAGCACTAGTTATGGAACCAAAAGTGTTCCCTCTAACTAAGGTCCTTCTCGCTTCCCACTCTCTCCTTTGTTTCGTCAGAATGATGGTGGCACTTGGAGAGTGCATTCTTGTTGTCCAAATGGATGGTTTAACTGAATGCGTTGATGCGAAGTCATTGGATGTGGTTGGTTTGAGGCCGAAGTTGGAATGAGAATTCATAAGTCACATTAATCATAAAACACACAAGGGGCTGTACACCACCTTGTTCTTGAGATTCCATTCCATTCTCTTCTCTCCATCCTTCTATCCATTGTTCACCTCATTGCCGATTGTATCATTAGTGTATATATTTTGGTTGATGCATTGATTTCTTTTTGGTAAATTCTTGTGGTTAAGACTTTAACTCTTGTTCCAAATGACATTCCCAGAGCCTACAGACTCTTTGAATGTGGGTTTGTCAGGGCATTAAGGGCATGAGCCTACTTTGGGAAGGACCCACTGACATTCTTATTTGGACCATTAGTTAAATTCTTTCCCTTAACATTTTGCAATTAGTTTTATTTTGTTCATTTCCATCTTGACATCCATTTCATCAATGCCATAGTTGTCCCTTTTTATCTATCTTTATTACTCCTTTTCTTTCTCCATTCTAATGCTACTGGAGGTTCACGATTAGTCATGGGGGTATGGGGCCCACTTTTTTCGATTTTCTCTTAGCCCTGAAATTTTTGATTTTCTTCCTAACCCCTACACCTTCAGTAGTCATCAGTAATATATCTCCCGATCCATATCAGCCATACCACAACCTAGCCAATGAACTTACACTGAAGCAAGGTATCAATTACATGATGATTCAGTTGCCATTGCTAATTAAGATTGTGTTGTGTGTGTAGATGGCGATCATACAAACAACGAATTGGATCTGGAGCAAACACTTGGAATGGAGCAGTGTTGAAGTAGATATGCAAGGAGCAAGATCGATGGCACGCTTATGGATGGACAACGAAGGCACAATCTTGGCGTTGGCAGCAGCAACACTTCTTTCTCTCTCTCTTTCTCAGCTGCCAACAAAGGCCTGATGTCATTGCAATAAGGTGTTCACCCTTGTTGTCATGAACACCAATTTTGTCAAGTCTTGTAATGATGATCCATTCACATGTCATCCCATTAGTTCCATTCCCCTCAATAATTCCATACCTTCCCGATATTATTGTAAGGAACTTGAGGACAAGTTTTCATTCAGTCATGGGGGTATGATGAGACGCAATATCGCATGCACTGCGATATCGTGTACGCAATATCGCAGCCTTCGTGATATCACGTCGTCCACTGCGATATCGCGTACGCAATATCATGGTCCACTGCCAAATCTATAAATAAGAGGTAGCACTCCCCTCATTTCTCATCCTAGGCTTAAAGTAGGGAAACTCTGGTAGTTTGATAACTTCAGAGATAGAATATTTTCCATGTGCCCCCAGTAGGAGTCCCTGAGTGAACGAATCTTTATTCCAGTAGCTTTGTACCAGAACGCAACTTGTGTACGGCAATAAAGACGAGCTTTGTGGATAAACCTTACAGTGCATGGAATAGGATTTATTACTTGTTATTTATTACATGTTATTTATTACCTACATTAGCATGGCATGAGTACGACTTGATTACGAACATTGACAAATGTGTACGGCTAATCAAGGAATCGGCTGCTCATCGCGATTAGTCTCTCTCACCCTCAACTCCTAGAATGCGGGATGAGTATGACTTGATTATGAGCATCTACGAATGTGTACGGATAGTCAAAGAATCAGCTTCTCATCATGTTTAGGCTAGTTAAGTGCCTTAGTACGACGACTTCGAGCACATGCATTATGTGTGGTGATCCCAGTAACGATTAGCGTTTGGTAGCCACAGTTGCATAGTTCAAGGTCTGTATGGTAAGTGGGAATGGATGTTGACACTAGTTAATTTAGACTTAGTGGTTAGTTAGAGTTAGCTAGTTTCTCAACCCTTCGCTCTTAGCATAGAAGACATAAAACCATAAAAGACCATAAAAATCATATACCTCAAACATACTTAACCATACATCGTGACAACAACAAGTAAGTTTGGGAAGACAGTGAATGATTAACCCTAAGTGTTCCATGGGGTGTTTAAGCATTTAGTCTGTGGAGTTCGACTGGATCGTGTGTGCTACGCTCGTTTCGTATGGTTGAGTGTAGGGGTACCTCACCACTCATCATCGATCATCTTGATAGTCTAAAACATCTAGTTTGTGCTCTATTTTGGCATTAGAACATTCTCTAAGAAATCATTCCATGTGCTCTAATTACTGCTTCCATATTGTTGCTATGAGTCTCCAATTTTTTGGCTTCCATTTGGCTTTGATTTTAACATGAAACTCACTTGAAATTTCTCCATTTTCAAGTATAAGATATAGCTATAAACAACTACGTTGACACACATCCACATCAACATAGTAAGATGAGTCAATGCAACCCTATTGACACATCCTTGTCAATACAATATAAAAAGCCTATAGATACATGTGCCATAGTTAGCTCATTTTCAACCTTTTCTTCAAAGTAATACAGGAGTTTCTTGCTATTTTTCAAAGCCTAAGAACCTTTTAGGAGCTCTAACTTCAACACCACTTATCAAAATTCACTCATTCTTCGATCCTTAAGCTACTAGAGGTACACTTTATGTCATGGGGGCATCAAACACTAGGATTTCATAGAAAAGATTTTGGTAATTTTTCCAACTCCCCATGAATAAGATATTAAAATAATATTAAATTAATTCCCACAAGATATAATATCGATAATTAACCTCCATTATGAAAACTTGGCAATGTTGACTGTAAGGAGGCCTTGGACTAAATTGGAAGAGTAGGTGGCTAGCTCCTACCTCCTTTACAAGGTAGAGTTTAAGTTCCACAAGAAGACTAAGCAAAAGTTAGATGTGGCCAACATCGAGCTTGAGATTATCAAGAGCAAGTTCACTAATCAACAATCTATTACTAAGTACTTGACTAGAGGAATGAGTGACCACCAAGAGCTACAAAACCTTACTTGTATATTTTACTTTGAACATAAATAACTCATAGCTTGGTTTGAAAATATGAAGGAGATGTTCCTATCATTTTTGTGCCTATGGGATGTTCCAACACCAGCACATCTAGGCAAAGCAACCTAGACAATTGATGATTTACATTGCAAAGAGGAGAAAATGAAGGCACTCTTGGATGCCTTCCAATTTTCAATAGTAGTAGTAGCAATGATAGGATAGCCTTAACTACCAACAAGGCTAGGATGTGATGAAGGATCCTCCATGTCATAGGAGCTTGTACCTCCAAGCATGCTATGAAGACTTCATTCCAACCACTATCATTTGACTAGGCACTTGCCAACTTTTGTAACCTTTTTGTAAATGTGGCACTTAGAGTTAGTTAGTTAGTTAGTTAGTCAATTCATAAAATTCTATACTTTCCTAAATTTTGTAAGAAACTTAATCTTATTTTTGTTTACTTGAAGATGAGTTTTTAGTTAGTCATGGGGGTATGATGAAGTGGGAATAAGGTGACTGTATCGATACATGACTCTCAATGCATCTTAGGATGCATTGGCACATGTGCATTAACGATGATGTAGTCATTGCCTATATAAATGTACACACCCATCACATTTATGGCACCATTCAATCATTTCCTTAGCTAAACTCTTATAGTTTCTTTTTGTAGAAGTTAGAAAATTTTTTTCTCTAACTGCTCATACTATGGATTGAAGTGATTGTATGGAATTTTATTCAAGTGCAACATGTACCTTAACATAGTTGCCTGAACAATAATAAAATCAAGATTTCTTCCATTCATTGTAGCACTTGGATTAGTTTAACTTTACTTTCCAATAATTTACTTTCTTTTTATTAAATATTTAATATTTTAATTTGTAATTAATGTGAGTACAACCACTTTGAGCATAATATATTAATGCTTGGTAATTGCAATAGTAGATTCTTGGTACACCCAACAATAGACACTTGATAACCCAATAGTGTTAATATACGTTAGGATGTGTACAGAAAGTGGAAATGGATGCTTCACATTTAGGCTAGTATAGTTAATGTATTAGTTAATTTAAATATTGAACCTTCCTTTATTTAATCATTTTGTAGATATAGAAAATAATAAAAAATTATAAACATAAATATCTTACATCTTAATCAGAATTAACTATACCGACAAATTAACACAAGTGTTGATTGGGAAGACAACAATTAACAAACCACACTTTCACCATGTAATGATATTAGTCATTTAGGCAAATAGAGTCCATGGATCGTGCATTCACACTAGTGATTTGTATGGTTGGGCATAAGGAATACCCACTACTTAGCAAAGCACATTAATACTAAGCTACTACAAACACTATTAAGGTTTCTTGTACAAATGTTATAGATCTTGCCAAGGTTTTTTCTACAATTGTTGTAGATCCTGCAATGATTTCTTCTACTCATGTTTCAACAATTAGCCTACTCATTTCTTTACTATTATTCAACAAAATGTTTCTTTGAGGAAGGCTCTAGTCAAATGAATTTTAACGAATTATTTAATGACTGAAGGGAAATAAATATTTGTTCCTAAGGTCTCACAGAAACCTATTGTTGATTTAAATGGTTTTTCATAATAAGAAACATCAATGAAATCTATATGTTGGCAATTATGTGTTCAGAATGGATAGCATATTTAAGATATTTTAGATACTAATATTTCGTTTTTAGCTATTGGTCAAGATATGGAGATGATATCATTTGATAATGTTGATTCTATTAACAGGGAAGGGGCCTCTTCTCTCTCCACCCAATGTTAATCTTTTCATTGAATGTTTGATTTCCTACCCCAAAGGGGAGGTTTGTCAAGATTGATTGTAAGGATGAAAACCTAAAAAGGCATCCCCAAAACTGTTAGGCCTTTGTTTTTCTTGATTTGGACTTTTTCCTCTATAAATTACTCCTCTACTTTTGCATCAACATTTCCCAAAAAACTAAATCTACACATAAACATGCACATACAAATACACACGTTCAAATAGTTTATTTTGGTTATTCTCTTTTCATAGTTTATTTTGGTTATTCTCTTTTAATGAAGATAGAGTTAATGATGTTTGGGCCTAGTTCACTTTTAAGTGTTCTATCATTAGCCTTCAAAATATATAATCATGTTAAATCCTTTATATAATCCATTTGCACCTCTATCAAGATGAAATTAAAATGTATGCCCAACAAATTTATTACCAAAAGTTATATAATTGAAGATTAGTTTTTAATAATATAAAACTTATCCTATTTTCACCTAGTTTTACCCACCATAATGCATCTAGTTTATAATCTTGGAAAATGAGCACCGAAAAGCTAAAGAAAGGCTATTATTCGTTATAATTTTGTTATTTGTTATAGCGGCCAAGCAAGCATTTAAATATCACGTGGAAGAGGTGAACAGTTTGTCACGTCGGATCCCGAAAATATCTCGACTCTTTCGAAATTTACGGAACGTTGTTCCCCGTGGGGTAACCAACTGGCATCAAATGTATAAAAAATTCATCATTGAATTAAAAACGCGTGTACTTCCTTCCTCCCCAATTCTCTGCTTGCTCTTTTTCAATTTTGCTTAGCCAATTTTGTCCGCGCATGGTGTATTAACTATTAAAAATTCATGAAATGTAGACTTTGCGAGGAAAACGAGAATTATTCAGGAAACAGAATTGCACCAAAGATTAAGCTGAGCCGGTTTCGAGTGCACAAAATAAAGAATAACTTCAATTTGATACCTTATTTACTAATGCACATAAACTTATAAAGGAAAAGCCAATGTCCAGTAAAATGGCTAAACATGGACAGAGGTGTTTAAATTGAGCTCAACATCAACAGCAATGATCATGATGCTAATGCATGCAATTGGAGTGGAATCAGCTGCTCCACCAAACATCCAAGCCGAGTTGTGGAGATGGTTCTGGAAAATGCCACTCTGTGTGGATCCCTCTCTCCCCACCTCTCCAACTTATCATTCCTCCAGCGACTGGACATTTTCAATGGACTCTTTCTTTGGTACAATCCCCTCATTCCTTGGCACATTGTATAGGCTTAAACATTTGGATCTATGTGACAATGAATTTAAAGGTAGGATTCCTTGTCAGATAGGAAACCTTTCTTCGATGCAATTTCTTTATCTCTGTGTGAATTCCTTGGTTGGTGACATTCCTCAGTCTCTTGCAAGACTTCAAAACCTCAGAGAATTTGATGTTTTCCAAAATCAGTTGAATGGACAAATCCCTTGAGTTACTTGATCTGGCTGAGAACAACATTCATGGCGTCATCCCTGCCCTGTCTAGGAAATTTATCATCTCTTGTTCGTCTTAATCTTTCCGATAACGTATTCACCGGTACCATTCCTCCTAAAATTGCAAATCTCAAGTCCGTGCAAAGCATGTCTTCAAAGAAACAAGCTACAAGGCTACATGCCAACTGAGATATCCCTGTTGAACAAGTCACTTGGCTATCTTTATCTCTCAAATAATATGTTGTCTGGTTCCATTCCTGCTGATATTGGAAAACTGTTCAATCTGTGGGAGCTGCACCTTGATAGGAATCTGCTGTCAGGAAAAATTCCTTCAGAGATAGGAGACTGTCCTGTTTTTTGAACCTTCAGAGATAGGAGACTACCCTGTTCTTGATGACCTTGTACTCTCAGCAAACAATCTGTCTGGGCCAATTCCACCAGAGGTTGCCAGTCTCAGAACTATTGTATTCAATTTTGATTTGTGGACAAATGGTTTGACAGGAGAAATACCTCTGGGAATAGCAGGATTACAGATGGCACAATATATAAATCTTTCAAGCAACAATCCTTCCGGAAACATTGCATCCTACATTAATAGTTGGTTCGATGCCCCAAATCAATCTCAGTTTTAATTATTTCAGCGGCAACATTTCCCAATCAATTGGCAATAAGCTCACCCAGCTTGAAAGCATAGACGTGTCTGGCAACAACTTTACTGGACCTGTGCCAGCGTCTCTGTTCAATCATTCCAGTGTCTATTTTATGAACTTTTCCTGTAACTACTTTGATGGAGAAGTCCCGTCTGCACAGTTCCTCTCAACTTTACTGGACCTGCACCAGCGTCTCTGTTCAATCATTCTAGTGTTTATTTCTTGAACTTTTCCTGTAACTACTTTGATGGAGAAGTCCCCTGTCTGCATAGTTCCTCTTCGAAGAAGCTAAGATTGACAAGATGGTCGTTTCTGGTTGATTTAAATTTATGGGGAAGATGTTTTGGCGTGGAAGCTTTTCTACCGTCTCCTACTCGGCAACACAAATCTCATTTTAAAAAAAAAACAGTATTCTGAAAATCTTGTTTGGCATTCTAGGTGGCCTTTTGTTGCTGGTTATTGCAGCCATTTCATTCATTTTTAGAAGAACCAAAACATCCAAAAGGAAAACTCTATGCATAAGTGAAAAGTTCTTGAAGCTATCTACGGAAGAACTTCAAAGGGCAACAGACAATGTCAGTGCTTCAAACTTGATAGGTGAAGGCAGCCATGGAAAAGTCTATAGAGGTGTTTTAACCTCCGGATTGCTGTAAAACGTTTCACTTCTGCAACCAAGACTGAGATTGAAAAAACCTTCAAGGAATGTCATGCTTTAGGGAAAGTGAGACATCGCAACATTCTCAGGATTATCACTGTGGTCTGTCTGGTTTGAGGAATTAAAAACCCTGGTAATGCTGTTCATGAGCAATGGCAATCTCCATTCTCTTCTTCACAGTAGAGAAGATGGTCAATTGACTTCATTAAAGTGAAAATATTAAGAGAGTTACCCTAGGGGCTTAGTTATTTGCATCATAATTGTGAATATCAGGTCATTCACTGTAACATCAAACCAAAGAATGTACTCTTGGATGATGATGACTGTCAAGCTCTCCGATTTTTGGAATATCTCACTTGATTGAAGACTTTGATTATCCAACAGCATTATCTTCATCTTCTCTTACAGTGAAAGGCTTTATTGGCTACATTGCTTCTCTTACAGTGAAAGGCTTTATTGGCTACATTGCTCCAGGTATGTGTTTTTTATTCTTACCTTTTCTACGTATATACTCTCCTTGGATGATGAGAGAAGAACACTAAATTTTAAGCAATGGGTTTTCAGAGTATGGAATCGGAGAAACAATATCTGTGAAAGGTGATGTATACAACTTTGGTTAAAGTAAATTTTCAATTGATGTAGAGATACAATTCTTTTTGCAAATGAAAACTGGTCTTTCATTCTGCCAACTTGCCCTTAGTACAGAACTTCCCATGAGGGGATGGCCAGAAAATGAAATTTACAACATAAATAATGCATTTGTTCTGACTATTATAGTCAACCTCTTCATTGTCATACCAGTTAAAACACATTATATCATGTTTTACGATATAATATAATAACCAGAGGGAGCCACTAAAACCTTATGGAGAGGTGGCTTGAATATTGGAGTCATATCCTTCCCTGTTTTCTAACAATTTATTTTGGAGATTTTTACCTGGTCCTTCGGATTATAAGACATAACCTATCTAGCTACTGGGTTTGAAACCTCCTTTACATCAGATATTATTCTTTAAAAAGGTTACGGAGGAACATTTACTTGGAACAGTTTAGATTCTTACTTAAATCAAGTAGTAAAGGTGAAGTTAGCCTCTATAGAGATCAAAAAGTGTGTCCTTGTTGTACCAACTTTTTGTTATGCATCTTTATTTTGGAAACTGGAAAATTTCATTATAGAGGAATTTAATCATGCTTGAAATGTGATTCTTTAATAAGACAATGAACTAACTACTTACATTATTTATCACTACTGAACCACAAGACATCTGTATTTTTAAATTTTTGAATTAAACATTGAAGATATCCATGCACAGAAACATGATTTCTTTGGATTTTTATGCTCAATTCTATAAATTTCTAATATACCATCTTTATTGCTTTATCTGATAATCATTGTAATATTTAATAATAATTTTTATAAAACTTGCTTATTTTAAATTTTTATTTAAAATGCATCAATAGTTGTCTAGCTTCACGGCTACTTTTACTCTCAATAAGTGTCCATTGCATACCTTTGATTTTAAAGCTGCAACTATCCTCTTCTTATTTATAAGGATTCCATAAAAACTTTTTTCAATATAGAAGTATTTAGTTGATTTTAAATTATGCTTAAGCTTAATGTTGGTTCATCTTACATCATGAAATGTATTCATTCAAATTTTGGGTTACATACCTTGTAATACAATTTTTGTTTTATGATTAAATGATGTGATGCAAAAATATGACATTCAAGTCCTTCATACTAGGTATTATTGAAACATTGTTTATTTAGGATAGAATTTAGTTGTTTTTATAATGAATTTCTTTGTGATATAAGAGAGCTATGGCGTGAGTGAATATTTAACACAAAGCTCTTTCAAGAATCTACTTTCTTGCAAAATTTGGAATTTATTTAAGCTAATTTGATTATTGAAATCTATAACAAAAGAGTGACCTTGAATGTGATTGTTCAACTTTTTGGATTAATGAAATGATGAATTGACGATGGATGATAAAAGTTATTAGAGTGGAAAATTTCATGACATAAACTATCTTACTATTGTAGCATCAAATTGCCTCAATGGCATCAATTACATTGCTTACAAACATGATTTTCCCACTTATTTATAGTCAAATGATGGGGTCATAATAGAATATAATGGAACAAGCCTATTTTATGGAAAACTGGGCTAGAAATTCAAGAGACATAAGAGATTGGGACCATTCTCTAATTACATTTACCCATTAATCTTTTAAACAAATTAAAAATAATAAAATTTTCTATTTTTTTCTTATGTGGCATAATAATAATTATAAATTAAATGACTTTGATCCCTATTTTACAAAAAAGGTATTTTGGCTTCACTTGATTTTTGTCTTTTCTTTAAGATTTGAACTTTGACTATGTGCTTTTACTATATTTCTATATGTAGATACAACTTTTTATTACCTTGAATTTGGACATGCTAAATTCATTTATTTGTCTTGCATCTAAACCACAACATGAGCATTTAAAATAAGTGAAGTAAGAGTTTCCAAAGTGCATACTAGAACCAATAATTTATACATAAGCATCTCTAAAGGCTAGGTCTTGGTTGCCCTAACTACTAAAGGGACTCATTGACAACTCTTAAAATAACTTTACTACTATCATCATATTATCCATGTGACCCCAAACAAGTCACTCATGGTCAAGTCTTGGCCATAACATCATTACTAACATCCACAACGGTTGAGGCACACATATCACCAAAAAGATAGATCTTAACTATGCCTAACTACAACTCCACTAGACTTTACTGTTGAGTGCCATGGTCTTGGCTAAATCCATAACCTCACATGAAATTATGAATTAAAATTCAAGGTAGGAAATCAATCTAATAACCCTTGTTCCTATGGGATGTATCTCACTAAAGAACACTCCACTACTACATGTAGATGGGGGCACCTAAAATTCATAGCTCTCACTTCCAACTAATCAAAATTGGTAATACAAATATTATTATTTTATTTCAATGATCCAAAAGATGTCCAAAATGGTCAAAAATCCATGATAGCCAAAAGTCTCACAATAACATCTTTATGTTATGAGCTGAACCAAAAACCATGTTCATATTAAAAGCTATTCCAAAATATTTAGGAATTAGGTTGGACAAACTTTCTATAATTTCATAAATTTACCAAAATACAAAAAATGATTTGGATAGGATTAAAATACCAAAAACTAGCCCTGAGCATAATAATCAAAATCATAAAAAAATAGTAGAAGATCAAAAAGCAAAGAGAAGGAATAGAAAATCTACACCAAAATAGGATAGCTATATGAAAAGAAAATTAAACTAATCTTTCTTACAAAATCTATAACAAAATAAGATAGTTACATAAAAAGGAAAGTAAATTAAGCTTTCTAAAAGAATCCACAACAATATAGGGGAGCTTCATAAAAAGAAACATGAAATAATCTCTCTTACTTGTGCTAGTAGAGCTCTTAGAATTTTTTTAGCATATTCCTTTTCTACTTAATGCTCTTAATTAATCTTTACTTTGCTTAACCTCTCGCACACAAACCTCTTCTACAAACTGCTATGAGATGTATATGAGGCCATAACCTATTTATAAGTGGAAGAATGAAAAAAACTAGGCTCAAATCAGTTTCAAAACAAAGAAGAAAGGGCCAAAAACATTTTTTAGAAAAAACATAATGGAACACAATTTTGCAACACAATGATGGTAAATCAAATGACAAAAACAAGTAATATAAAATAAGTAAAATCAAGTGGTAGTCATAAAATATATGTAAAATGTTTATATATGTTACATATGTAACATATACTTTGTTTTATTCATGTGGTTAATTATTACATGGATAATAAACCTCTCTTAACTTTTCTTTTTGTTTAAATTTAAATTTTATTATTTTTTAATAATTTTTTTCCGTAAGTCCTTTTACAATTTTTCTGCTCTATGCATCCAAATACTCTTAACATGCACACTAAGACTCCAAATCAAATTTTGTTTAAATCTATGGGATCCTTATCAAGTGTTCTACTTAATTATATGCTGAAATCTCATCTAGGTCTTACTTATCATGGTCACCTAGTTCAAATGCCAAATTTTTTATAGTATTTTAGTAAACTAGAAAATGTGATATCTCAAGAACTGTAACTTTGATTCTAGAAAACCAATGGCTAAAACAAACATTTTTGAACATCTCAAACATATTAGTAAGGTCAAATTCTAGAAAGGACATCTTCCTAAGATACTTCCATCATAAATCTAAGTTATGCAATATTTAATTATAATTAAATATGAACTCCAAAGTGTAAAGCAACAAGGGATATGTTTTGGGTAAAGTTAGGGTTTAAATTACTCTATGAAAAGAGTATTATATAATCACATATTCATAATAAAAATAAAATATGCATAATTAAATGTGCATAATAAAGATGGACTATACATAACTAAATGTGCATAAAGAATAAAATATGCATAATTAAATACTTATAAAGGAATGATAATTAATAAAAAGAAAATATTCTAGTGGTAATTTGGGTTCAACATTTAATTATAATATATTCAAAAGATATAGGACTAAACTCCAATAGTAGTAAAATAAAGGATACAAAACTTTAACAAAGTATCCTAGCAAGCATACTGCATTCACTTATATAAGAAGCTATCAACAGCAATAATAATAACAATAATATAATCTATTGAAATAATCTCACATCATTAAAGAATTAATCATATGCATTAAATTAAATAATTACATTTATGAAAATTTCTAGGTTGTGACATTATGTATCTTCAATCAGCCAAAGAAATGTGGAAGCATCTTTAAGATATTTATGAAGGAGATGATAAAGCAAAGAAGTCTAAGCTACTAATATTAAGAGCTTGTTTTAATGCCCTAAAATGGAAGAAAATTAAAACATCAATAGTTTCTTTAGCAGAGTTGATGAAGTTTTTAGTAAAATGATCATGTTGGGGGAAGCTTATCATTTGTCAAAAAATCTTGTTTGTATTGCTTAATAGATTCAAAGCAAAGGTGTCATCCATAGAAGTGGCAAACGATCTCTTCAAATTAATAGTAGCTAAGCTCTACAATATTTTTTCAACCTTTGAAATTAGGAAAGATGAAGCTAGTATTTCTATCAACAAGGAGCAAATTACTTTTAGAGTTGAAGCTAAAACGAATGAAGATAAAGTCAAACCATCAACATTGGAGTTTCATTCTGATAAGAAGATCACTACTCTTGCTAAAAAGCTGAGAAGGCTCAAAAGGATGAAGACTAGTAAGAAGCTAACAAAATCTTTTTCATGTTATTATTATGGTGAAATATGTCATATAATTGTAGATAGTCCAAAGAGGAAGAAGTATGAGAAGAATCTAAAAATTTAGACAATCAAGATTAGTCCAAAGAGCATTCAATATAGGTTTGATAAACTAAAAGCTCATTTAGCTTAAATACGAAGCCTATTAAAGCATTTAGAAAATAGTACAGAAATCAAGGATGTTAAAGAAAATGCTTTTGCTCATTTTCTAATATAATACCTAATAATTCTAATATTGTTATACAAGACTTATTTTCATTTCCAGCCATGATTGATTATTATGATTCAGATAATGATTTTTGGTAATAGACTAGTATCATGGTTGAGTAAAAGGAAAAACACTATAGCATCATCATTAGTTAAAGCCAAATATGTTGCAGCCTCATACTGTTGCACATAAATTCTTTAGATGAGAAAGTATTAAAGATTTTTGGTATAGCATTCTATGACCAAATAATTATTCATTGTGATAATAATGATACTATTTCTATCTTTAAAAATCCCATTTTTATGGAAAAACTAAGCATATTAAGATTAAACATCAATTTCTTCAAGATCAAGTGGGGTTGAAAATAGTAAAAAGTATCATAAGTTTAATCTAAAGAATAAAGTGCAAACATTTTTACAAAGGATTTCAATAAAGAAAAATTTTGATATTTAAAAACATTGTTGGGTGTGATGAATTTACCCAAACAATCTTAATTATCTTCCTTTAGGAATTTTAGGAGCTAAGCTCTTATGTTTATCTCTATGTTTCCCTACTACTTGTTATTCTATTATAGCTATATCTTTTGTCTATGTTTTGAGCTTGATTTACTTGTTTTCAAGGTGTATAAGCTATTTTTTTGTGATTGTTTTTTCATAACATTATTTATTTTGATATGTGATGTGATTATGTGTGAGTTGTTCTGTCTGAAAAAGTGAAGATTATTTCTCTACATTCTTAATTTTTTGTATAAGCTTGCAACATTTCTCAACTTGTTTTATGCTTGGCCTAGTTATTTTTATCTATTTCATCTATTATGAGTTATAATGTACTTCTAACTGCTTGATTAATTATCAGCTATGTTAGCTAGATGTGGTATCTAATTGTTTGATTGTATTGTAGACTTGATTATTATGAGCTATGTTATGATGATTATTTGCTCATCTTTAATTGGCTATATGATTCTCATGATTAACTTAATGCTTTTTGTTAAGAGCTTGCTAATATAAGCTTAATAAGTTCTTTGATTATAATTTGTATGTATGAGCTAAGTTGATTTGTGTGGTGATTCTAAGCTTGAAACTACTTGTGTTGTTTTTTATTCAATCATTTGTATATGCTTGGTTCTATATGATCTTCCTCTATTCTCTCCTATTCTAGCTCATGATGGGAGCTCTTCCAATCTCAAAATGGAAGAGATCATTGCATGTTTTGAGCTTCATTGCAGGTTTGGCTTTGTAGTAGAGCTTCTATTTGGACAAGTTCAAGATTTCATCTTTTCTTTCATAAGAAAACTTTTGTTCATACAAGTTATTTGTGCCACATGAACACGTAGAATTAGCTAGTAGAATCATTTTTTGGTTCTATGAGAGCTTCTACTTTTAATGGATTTTCTTTCTACCATGTAAGCTTATGGAATAGGTAGAACACTTTAGAACCAATTTTTGATTCTACATAGCTCACCTAAAATGGTTCTACCAACTTAGAATCATCTGCTTCCAACATTTTGAATCTATCTTAGCTTTTAATTTTAGGTCTAGAACAATTTTTTTATTCTAAAAAGGCTACTTAAATTGGTTCTACCACATTAGCTTCTTCTCTATATGGATGAGTCTTAGTGGAGCCAAGTTAAGTATTCTAAAAGAGCATGTGTGTTATTAAAATTTTTATCCAACTCAGCATCAGTTATTAGAACCATTTTTTGGTTCTAAAAGAGCTCAAGATATTAATAACTTCTCTTTACCATGTTAGCTTTTTGGTTTGGATCTATTTGCACATTATCATCCATAGGATTTGGTGGGACGAAGCTAAGCATTTTAGAGCATGTATGCAAAAAGAATATTAATCCAACTTAGCTTATACAACCAGCCAATAGAACAATTTTTTGATTTCCAAAGGCTTGTAAAAATGGTTCTCTTTTCTTCCACACATGTAAGCTCGATTAAAAAGTTCATTTAAAAAAAAAATTTAGAATTATTTTTTGGTTCTACTGGTTTCCTTGCCACATCAACTAATAGGACCATCCTTTAGAACTAGTTTTTGGTTCTACAAATCTCTTTCAAAATGGGTTTACTACATTAGCTTCTTTTCTTTGTGTGTGAGAATTGGTGGGACCTAGCTTAATTTTTTCAAACACATATACTTTTGATGTTTTTTTAATTAGCTTTTAGAACTANGGTATGAAAAATTTCCATCCCCTCAAGAATAAAATTAGCTTTAAAACAAATGGTCTTGTTTTAGAGTATTTATTAAGAAAATGAGAGAAGCATAGGGATTAAATTCTATGTTTATGTTGGAAATTACTTTGTTATGGAATGCCCTCATAGTACTTTGAATATGAATGATGGACGAATATGAGATGAGAATCATAGGTTGAATTTGATTGAGCATGTACCCTATACTTCATTGATGATTTTCAAGATATCAAAATAATGAGTTGAAAATTTTGAAATTTATGAAGTAGGTACATGAGTGTCTAACTATCTTAGTGGTAGGTTGGGGTTGTTTACATGAAAATGGATAAGTATTTTCTTCATTGACTTGGGTTGCATGAGTATCTACAAACCTTAATTAGATATCAAGTTGAGTTCAACATTCATGCTTTATGATTGATGACCCTAACCATTGAATCTTCTAGTCTACAATTATCAAATGGGATCTGAATTTTTTAATACCCTCAATATCTACTTTGCTTTCCATGTTTGAGGAAGTATATGAACAAAGACTTAAGCTTTGAGGATGTTGCTTCTTTTAAGTAAGAGAGTGTGTAAGAAAGCATGCCTTCTTGGTGATTCAAAAGTTGTTTTCCTTCAAATCAATGGGCCATGATATCTTAATCATAACCTAAAGAATTACATGACCTTGAATCCTTATGTACTACATCACAAGGATATGTTGGTTTGTAGAGAGCTTTGGCTCTTATGTATAGGCTACCACCCTTTTCTACAAAGCAAGACTTAGAGCTACACTTATGTTTTATTGCAAGTATTGTGATCATTAAGATGTAGTCCGTCTTGAGTTCACTTTGGAACTCTTAGCCATTTTAAGACTTAAAGATGGTGCCAAGTGATAGTTCTTTAGAGTAGTGCTATTACATACAACCCTAACTCCATTGTTATGTTCAAAATATTTTTTTATTTTTTTTAACATTTACTCAAAGGTGTTGCTTGATAAATTTGTAGAGTTTATCTTTATTTTTCATTAAAATGGAATATCTATCCAATAAATCCTATGGGTGTTTGGACATAATAAGCTTCATTCCATCTTAAAAAAATATTTTTTTTCACCAATAAATTTTTTTATATTTTTAACATTGAAAAAACTATTTTTTTTAACATTTAATGAGTTTAAAGGTTAAATTTTACTTTTTCAACATTTAATGAGCTTACATGTTGAATTGTCAATTGTATGTAGAACTTAGAATTAAACTTGTGACCTTAAAGCTAGAGCTATTTTAATGAGGGCCTCATAACTATCTTAACCATGCACCCTTGCTCATAAAAAAATTACTAAAATTTATTAGGCACCCATTACCTTATCAAAAAATAAAAATAATGCATCCATAAGTATAGTGCAATGATTCAAATATCCATCTCTTGGGTAGGAGGTTGTGGGTTCAATTTCTTCCTCTACTTACAAGTGTGATGATAGTGAAATAGCTTGGTAGTTGGACACTCTTTAATGGTTCCACGAATAGTTGTATCCATCAATATAATATTATTTGCAAATGGAAAAAACCATAGGATTTCATTTATATTTTATTTGTTAATTCATTCATAACACTAGCAAATTACTACAAGCAAACTCTTGATGTAGACCTAATGTGACTAGAAAATCATTCATGATTTCAAAAGTTGTAATTTTAGTAGTAGCTCCTTCATGCATGCCTTGAATCACTTAAATATACTTATTGGGGTGATTTCATAAGTTGTTCTAATTTTAGTGGTAGCTCCTTCATACATGTCTTAAATCACTTAAATAGATTTATTGAGATGTTTTTCCTCTACAAGGTTCACCAAATAATATCCTTGGACTCTATCACAAGTTTCTTTACTTTTTCTAATTTTATCCAATGTTTGTTTTATCAAGAGAGTAGCCTCAACAACAATCCCTCTAGCATAAATAGAAATTAATTTTTTAATATCATTGACTCAAGTCTAGGACACCACTCTATGGTTTTCTCTCCCAAAGCTTCATAGTATGGCTCATTAGGTTGATCCTATTATAATTTGCATAATTTTACATATCTCCTCTAGTTTTGTAAATGAAACAATAATGAAATTTGGTTGTCTCCCAATGATTTCCAAATTAAAGTACTTACTCGATAAGCTAACACCTAATTATTATCCTGGGATGTTAAGAAAGAAATGCAACATTGCAACTTGATTTCCTAACATTTTAGACAGCCAGGTAAATTCAATTCTCTTGGGTACGAAGATCATACGCTCTCTTTGCATGTGTCCTCTCTCCTACATACAATATCTCCAAATCAAGCAATGTACTGCACTGCGTTATCCTGTTGAATATCCATAACATTGGACAGTTAATGCCAGTGCTATGAGATTTACTGTATGCACCAGTGAATAGTCTGGTCTTTTAAGATGGATCCATCATGCCAAAGTCATTTGCAAACTCTTTAACATGGAACCTATCATGAATAGTTTATGAAGATTGTGTAGACTGAAAGGGAGCATAGCATGAGCTGGGAACTTTGTTAGCTGATGCTGAATAATAAATAACTAAATAAGACGAAATTAAAACATTCAAACACATAAAACAATATAACCAAGGAAGATAAAACACGGAGGAAACTGGTTTTGTCTTTGAAATTTTGGATTGAGGGAAATAATTGAATAAGCTCATCCTTTTCTGCTGGCGAGCAGTGACTGTAGATCATGGTGGTGTTTGTAACTTGGAAGCAGGGTAATCCAATCAGGAGCTGGAGCCCAAGAAAGAAGAAGCCATGTTAAAGTAGAAGCAGAAACAGAGCAGAGCAATAATCAATCACAATCAACAATCAACGAATTGCAGAGAGAGACGTGACCAAAGCAAAGACGCACAAGGAAGAACAAATAAAGCACTCAATCATTAACCGCCATGCAACGGCGGCTTATGCCTAGAATTTTAAAAAGTGTTACGATAGTCTTTGCGAATACTCACAGAGAGATCCCGGTTTTCTGGGAAGCCGGGCCACTCGGGACCCACGAGCCGAGTTTTGACCTTTTCCATGGGTTTATAAGCGCCGAAAATCAAAGAGCATAAGAGTAACATCGAGTGCAGTATTTGATTTTATGAAAAACAAGTGACTCGGAGAATTCGATTCTGGACTCTGGATAAAAATGACGCAAGAAACCATAATTCAAGGAATAACCAAGTCTGAAAAACATTCTCAACGCTTCTGCCTGATTAACAACCATCATCTCTGATGTGGGCCCACTTGTGACAGATCAGCGGTGTTGAAGGCTGCAAGCTGACGAGAAATTTGGCCAGAAAGCCAAAACATCCGCTCCAGAATCGTGGTATTGAAAATGTCCCGCATAGAAGAGGGAGAGCCGCCATGAAAACCAGAAAATGGGCGCTTCACGTTAGAGTTTATATATTGTTATGGGTAGTCGCTTGTGCGAAAATTCCTGTCATTATATTTTTTAAAAAAACAAAACTTCCAACGGCATCTTTACTTAAAAATCAAGACATTTTTGCACGAGGTAGAGCAATCGAAGACCATGCACAAGTTTTAAAACTTAAAACACAGTTTGATCCTGTGCAGCATTCATATCCTTAATGATTCTCCGTTTTTGCATAGCTTAGCAGAGCCAATGAAACCCAGAACTCTTAAAATATAAAAATCATGGACAAGGGATTTATCCTGATAGAACTCATGGAAAATTGTAGAACTTTGTCCTTGAATATGCATGAAGTAAACGAGACACTCCATTCATGAACCTAATCCTTCCTAATACTAAATGTTTAAAATATCAGAAACTACCTAAAAGCTAAAACTGTACTCTTGCAGGAACTACTTGAGAAATTTGTTAAAACAATTTTTAAATATCTACATCCATGGAAGCAACCCACTCTTCAACTGCACATGGAGAAAATTCCCTAGAAACTATGCATTCTTCGGACAAATTCATGGTGGTGGGTAAGGCATTGGATTGAAGTAAAAGAATCCGTGCATGCAAAAATGTCAGCTGAGATTTCAATTCTGAGATTTGTTGACAAAACTTGTAAATGATCCCTGCACAGCCATAAACAGGATCCTTAACTTTTACATTGGCCTCGTAGATCCAGCTCCGAGCTGCATCTTCTCTGAGATCCTTCGGGACAGCCTATTCAAATCATAAAAAAATCAAGCACAAAATCAATTACCGATCTACGATACTGTTTGGTATAGGGAAGTTTTCTTTAGATAACAACTCTTACCTTAATAAATCTGATAAAGTTGCTTGCACCATATACTTTGTGTACCGCTGCAAATGCTTCTTCTGGGCATTCGCTGGGAAAGCAAGGAGCCATGATGCAGTCTTCTCCCTGGCATTTCTTTCGGAGATATCTACAAGCAGCACATGGCTTTTGACACTTGGTTTCTGGCAATTTGCTTGCCATGGTAGCAGATGAAATGCAAGAAAAATTGCAGGGTCTACCCAGATTTCACAGTTTTATAGCTTCTTCACTGCTCTTTAATTATTGCGGAATAGGAATTTAAGATAAGTTTTGAAGTACCAAGAAAAACAGTAACCTGTACAGATTCATATCGTCACGTAAGATAACAACTCGAACGCATTGTTTATTTGGTTGATTTGGATTATTTCCTAGGGCCACGTCTGGATGCAAGTCAAGAATTAAAATATAATTGTTGGGAAGGTATCAAGCTTCAAGGCGAATATTTGAAGCCAAGTAAATATAATTTAATGGGAGTAGCCACCTAATTCTTCCCATCAAGGCGTTCCAACTACAAATGCCACGGTCTGAGCTGTAAATTGTAATGTTAGTCTTAGTTGGCTAGCTGCAAATGAAGCCACAGTTTCCAATCTCCGGATAGCCATGTTCAGGGTGACAAGTTGCCTAAAGATGTTTCTCTCTACAGATGTTTGCGTTTGGCGCTTGTGACTCCCAATCCTGGTTCATCTCATCCAGTCATCTCATTCTCACACAGTTGCCTCTGATGATTAAACACCGCAAATAGTTTTCCATTTTTATTGTTTTAAACTTTTGGGTGCCATCACTTGCCACGGAACTGTCATTATGATATCACTATGTTACTTTTCCCTTCATGTATTTCTGTACAAGACAGGTTGCTGTTTTATTACTATGCTACTGCGCTTTTCGTAGTTTATTTACATAATCCAATGGTGAACTTTCCCAATTTGATTTGTTAACCTTATATTTTAATAAACTATGAGTTAGCATTTTGCGGCTGTGTAATTCCAATGGACAGAGGCATCATGCTAGTGATGCTGATGGGTTTGAAGGTTTGGTGAATGCTAGAAGAGGGGCTTGGACGTATATATATTAAAAAAAAAAGATATGTTATTTGGAGAGGCTCTACGAGGATGCATATGGTTAGAGTAAACAAAAATTTCTATGGAACAATGATGTGGATTTTCAAACCAAGAAAACGAGGGTTTCTCCATTTCAATGTGAGAGAGGAAGCATATGAAGCTTAAAAATGGTTTGGTAGGCCTGGTCTATAGGAAAGGTCTATCCTTTCGTGGTATCATAGGCAGCTTTAATGCAAAAACTTAATCCTTACGTGGCATGCTAGGCTTTATTCATAAAGGCAAGCTTAGAGGAGCTGTGAAAGTCTTGCCACTTAAGGGTAATGTCATTTTCTTGAATTATGTGGATGAGAAATGTTGATGCAAAGTTTGGATAGCACCAT
This sequence comes from Gnetum montanum, assembly GCA_015680685.1. NCBI lineage: Eukaryota > Viridiplantae > Streptophyta > Gnetopsida > Gnetales > Gnetaceae > Gnetum > Gnetum montanum. The sequence continues at coordinate 1,323,564 of MNCI01035519.1, forward strand.
GAAATGTATGTTAAATAAGATTACAGGCCTTAGTCACCTTACATATGGGCCATGTGATAATGCTATTTCAATAGGGAGATTTGAAAAAATAATTAGGTAATAATTGAAAGGTAAGAGTATTAGCATGGAAAATCTAGATTATAGGTTTGATTTCAATGGTTAGTATTGAGTTATTAATAAAAAAATAATATATGATGAGCAACGAGTATACCCTACGTCCAACCATATGAATCACAAGCATGTACTAGCAATTTGGTCAAATTCTGTGGACTTAGTTTCTAAGTTTACCTATAGTCAAAGAATCTGAACCAAAGGGTCATGATTTCATTGTCTTCCTAACTCACACTTGTATATGGTTAAATGTGAGTTAAGGTGTATGATATTCATTTTTATTTATATTTTTATATTTTTTATCTTAAGTTCTATGTGCAAAGATAAATATTTAATGATTAACTATTTTAACTACCTAAATGTCCTAAAGGCTAACAACCCTAACGTAAGTAGTCATATGATGAGCAACAAGTAGACCCTATGCCCAACCATACAAATCACTAAGCATTCATGCACGTTTCGGTCAAATTTTGTGGACTTATAGCATTCTAAGTACATTGGTCTCTAGGAAGTGAAACTAACTACTACAATCGTTATCTTCCTAATTACACTTGTGAAATGAAAAGGTATGGTTAAGTGAAACTAAGCCATATGATTTTTATCATTTTTATGTTTTATGTTTTAAGTTGCCTACGGATAAAGAATAATGAATAAAATAAAATAAGATAATTAAATTACTAATTTAATCTAACTACCTATACTTAATTGATCATAACATAAGCATCTGTTTCCACTTGTTGTACACATCTTGAACACGTTTAACACTATTGGGTTATCAAACTTTAAGTGTTATTAGGATTACCAAGTGCCAAGTGTATGCTCAAAGTGATTGTACTTATGTTCTTAATTAATCACTATTTAATCTAGCTTAAATTAACTTAAATTAGCTTAATTACTTAAAACATGAAAGGAATTTTCATAAAATATTAAATGCATAAATAAAAAATTAATCTATTTCAATGTGTTGCAAGGTTTATCAGAAAGCTTGCCTTTATTACAACACACACTACTGTGCTTAGGTACAATAGTGCTCGAATAAAGATCCATACACTCTTTGACTACTTACGAGCAATTAGAAAAATATTTTAACTTTCAAATGACAAAATTGCAAGAGCTCCACTACAACCATGAAAAAATATGCCATAAGCACAATGCGCAAGCATGTATTTATAGGCAAAAATAAACACGATGTCAACAAAGCCATGTCAACACATCAAATCCTACGTCGACATAACCTAGAAAATGGGAGTAATCATACCCCAACAATTGAATGAAATCTCATCCTCAAGTGAACAAAAGGAGGATAAAATTTCTTACCAAATTTTGGGAAGGTATGGGATTATTGACCAACTATTGACATTCACAAACACAAACACAAACAAACACCTAAGTGCCCAAGTATATGGAATTACAATCATTACAAAATTTTGGTGTTCAAGAAACTAAAACTGAACATTTAGACAAAATGAAAAACATAATTCCTTTGATGGTGTAAAGATGAGAAAGAAGTTCAAATGGTCCTAGGTAGGGGAGGCTCTTTAGGCTTCAAAAGACCTTCTCTTGGTTTAGGTGCATGTAGTGGTTGAGGTGGTTTTCGTTGTCCTGTAGTAATTGCAACTCCTGATGAAAGATGGAAGGAATCCAATAGTGCCTTCATTTTCTCTTCCTTACTCTTGGGATCATTCATGGTCCAAGCTGCATCGCGAATGTTGGCTAGTATGGGAACATCTCAAAGACAAGGAATTTTCGGGAATAGCTCCTTCACATTGACAAACCAAGTAGTGAATAGTTTGCATTCAACATCGAACACCTTTACTACATTCTACAGCTCTTGGTAGTCACTCATTCTCTTAGCCAAGTTCTCAACTCTAGACTGTTGATTGGTGAAGTGTTGCCTGAGAACATTGAGTTCTACATTTGTTACCTCAAGCTTTTGCTTTTTGTCTTTGTAATGCTTGAACTAAACTTCATACAAAAAGTACAAACTGGCCACTTGTTTCTCCAATTTAGACTATGACCTTCCAGCAATCAGCATTGCCAAATTTTCATAACAAAGATTGGGAAACTCTATGTACTTTGTCATCTCCTCGATTTGCAACTCCTTTATGTAGATCTTTGCATTTTTGTAGTCATTTAGCCTATCAAAGATAGGCAGCCAGACATCACCTCCTTCCTTAAGCTACTAGAGGGCTGATGAGCCATGATATCACATACACGATATCGCATTCGCCATGCGATATTGTGTCCTACCTCATCTTTTATAAATAAGAGGCGGCACCCTTTGTTCAAGAGAGTAAGACTTAGACCCTTAGCCAAACTCTTGCAGTTTCATTAGTCTAGAGTTAGAATAATTTCTATGTGTCTACAGTAGGAGTCATAGAGTGAACGGATCTTTATTCAAGAAATTTGTACCTGAGCACACATTTGTGTACAACAATAAAGGAGAAATTTATGATAAACCTTGTAGCATAAAAATTAAGCTAAATAGTAATTAATTATTGCTGAATGTTAAATTCTTTTCTAGTTAATTAATATCTTTCTCAACCTTTAACCCCCTTAGTTAAATACACTCAGTACAACTGCTTCGAGCATGCGTGTAGCGCTTGGTAACCTAGTAACGATTAGCATTTGGTAATCCCAGCAACGTTGCACTAGTTTAGGATGTGTACCGCAAGTGGGAATGGATACTGGTGTTAGGAACATTTAGAACTTAGTTAATGAATAGTTAGTGTAAGTTAGTCACTTAGTTCTCTCTCCTTCCCTTTATTAGCATAAGACATAAAAAGGCTAAACTCTATAAAAAATCATATACCTCAAGCTTACTTAACCATACAACCATGAATATACAAGTAAGTTTGGGAAGACAACGATTGATTAACCCTGAGTGTTCCATTAAGGTGTGTAAGCACTTAGTCCTTGGAGTTCGACTGGATCGCGTGTGAAACGCTCGTATTCATAGGAAATCATTCATATCATTAGAACTCTAGAATGAACCATTAGGGTTAATCAAAGAAAGAAAAGACAATGGTACATTGCACACCAAACAAGACAAAAATGTCATCTTCTTCCCATAAGAGCACTTCACCGCCTAGGACTAACACAAGAGGTAGTCAACGGCATAATACACGTAACCAAGATCCACCAGTTGCTCAATAGTTTCGTGTGCTATATACTCATCCTGATGAGTATGTATCCAACTTCACCTTTATTCTCCACCAAGATGAACAACTGCATTGAAGAGAATTGGAGGGTAACATAGTGTTGCCTCTAGACCAATCAGTCCCCAACATGCTACTTCATGCTCTCTCACGAATAGCCATGCTGCTTTTATACGTAGAATATGTTGCATGTGATCATGACACAAGGGAATATCATCCCACAGAAGCACAATGTCAAAGGGACAAGTGACAAGATAGATACCATAAATCCTTGAAGGGTAAATCGCCCCATAACACTCTGCATGTCTTGAGCGAAATTGAGGGTGGTGAACTTGCTTCAACAAGTTCTCCACAAAACAATGTTCCTCCTCCTAACGATGGTCAGGAGGTGGTGTATCAGAACCTCCACTCCACTATTCACAACCCTGGTTGTAATACCCATGAACACGAAGTGTTCAAAGAAGGGACACAAATGCACGATAAGGACGAACGTTCTGATCGTGATGACGATCGTGGTTGAGACCACTGAAGAGAAGGTAAAAAACACCGTCATGGCCATGGTTCTCCTTCTTCTTCACCTTCATCATCACATTCACACTCTCCTTGAGTGTCCAGACGTAGTCATAGGGAAACCAATCATGAGGATAAGGGAAAACAAAGTGAAAAACATCGACAAGATAGTCGAGAATGAGGACGAGGGCATTCTAATGAATCAAGGCAAAGAAGAAGGGAGAGTAGGGAACTGCATAAACACCATAGACGCTATGAATGAGATGATCATGAAGAACCTTGACTTGCAACTAGAAGCATGCTAGATATAATGGAGGTCGTAAGAGTTCCAACAAGGCACCAAAAGGATAGTAGGATCAAAAGGTTAGACATGAAAAACATCCCACAATTTGAGGGGGGATACAAAGGTGATCCTAAAAATCATTTACAAGCATTCCACGATGCATGTGCCTTGCAAAACATAGAAACTGAATAACAAAAATTGAAGTTGTTCCCAAGGACACTGGTGAAAGAATTTGGAAGCTAGTACTGGCCCTTAGAACCGGAATCCATTCGAAGGTGGAGTACAATGTTAGAACTGTTTAATGATAAGTGTCAAATGGACTTCTAAGTGTCTAACCTATGAAAGAAAATCCAAGGATCGAAGAAAGGAAACCATGAACCCTTGGATGCTACCATGGACCACTATTATGCATTGTTACATCATTTCCCTGGCCATGGTTATTTGTAGTGGGACCAATTATGCCATCTTGTGGATGGAATTAGGCATGAAACAAGAAGAACCCTTGGAATGTATGCCCAAGGAAGGTTATCAGAGCTTAGGTCTCATCAAATTCATAGATTGCTAGAGCAAGTAGCCAAAGAAGAAGGTGAGCTACAAAAGAGAGAAAGTGCGGGAGAATACAACCAAGATCCTTCCCTTCAAAAAAGGGGAGTGAGATTTTGTGAGGAGGAAGAAGAGTCACCACTCAAAGAGATGGTGAATAGAAAAACTTTGCCACTCCAAAAGTTAACAACAAAAGTATCAGCAAAGGTAGACCAAATGGGGGAATCCCTAGATAATAGGTTTGAAATTGTTCTTAAAATTGTAGAGGATTCTAGGGAGTGAGGTAGTGAGCATGAGAAAAAGAAAAGGAGAGAAGTGGACAATGCATGTAATAAGGGGAAGGGTAAAATGGCCATCAGAGAAGAGGTTGTGGATTCAGACACAGACAATGAAGGTGGATGTGAGATATGCCAATACAACCATCGTAAGGGATGTTGCCCAGTGATCTCACATCTACAAAAGTATGGGGTGTATGCACTCAACCCATGACTAAACAAATAACAAACACCCCAACGGTTACCTTGTCCCCAAGGTAACCCAAGGCAGTTCCACCAACCTTCAACATATTATCCAAGTGGAACTCCACCACAAACCATTGAGCAACATCAATATTGGAAATACCCAAAGTCATGGGGGATGCCACCACTAAGGCAACAATTCCCCTACCGGTAACCGGACCCATATGGCTACTACGTGGAACATCCAATTTCTCCACATGACTCTGTTAGTCATGTTACACCACAACATCACTACCAAGCCCATGAATATTATAGAACTCCTTTTCCTAGGAGAGATAACCCACAAACATGCCATCCTTCAAATCCATCTGTAACCCTCACACCAATAGCTCCATTACCACCTGCTCGAGCAATGCAAGGGGAACTCCCTACTCAACCACAACAATGCAATGCCATAAGGGCTATAAATACTCAACCCACTGTTGGTTCTGACAACCATATGAAGAAAAGACCTTTCTTCAGAGCCAACAATCCAACCAAGCCCTTACAACCACAAGCGGTTGAACCTCTGAACGCCTCCCCATCAAAAAAGGCTTCAGAGCTCCCTTCAAACCAAACACCAAGCTCAACGCATACAGTTATGTTAACACATGCCATAATTGACTAGATTAAGGTTGGACACCTTCCCAGGAAATTCTCTGATCTTGGAAGCCCCCTAATCTATCTCCAAATCATTGGGAATGAGCCATGGAAAGCTCTTCTTGATTCAGGTTCGAGAGTCAACTTAATATCACAAGAAATGTATAAAGCCTGGAACCTTCCTCCATTAAGGAAGAGCAATATTCACCTAGAGCTAGCCAACCAATCCATCACTATTCCCTTGGGACTGATGGAGGACATTGTTACCACTGTGTGTGGGTGGTCGTACCTAGATGATTTCCTAGTGATACAAGTAAATAATGACAAAAGGAACTTCCCAATAATAATGGGAAGGGCATGGCTAAGTACTGTAGATGCACTTCTTGGAATCCACGATCTTTCCCTGTAAATATCTAAGGAGAACACTTTTGGAAATATTGAGAAGAAGAAGTTTCCATGCATTGCATACAGTGATATAGGGTGCAATTACATGCAGAGATCATGGGTTGTGCAAAGTTTAGCATTTCCTGCATGCAACTGGTGTGCATAAGACATTAATATACAAAAGTGCCTATATGTAGTAGCCACATGACAAGAAGACACTTAGTGGATGATAGCTGATCAAGAGAGGAACTCACTAACGTGTATGGAACTAACTGAGGGGATAACTAGTGCTTACATCGAAAGCATAGATGTATTCGAGTAATTCCATCACCAACTTCCAAACCTTAACTTGAAAATATCAACTGGGGGAAGTTGGAAATTCCTAAAAAATTCAAACCATTGCTTTGATAAGAAATTGTTAGTCAATGTACAATAGACCAAACCTTCCCATGAACCTAGAACGGTCAGTGCACATAATACCTATGAGAAGGGACGACCCTACTCATTATTTTGGATCTCCTCCTTTGAACTTAGTCATGGGGGAGATTGCCACCTTTGCTAATCATTTGAGGTCCTCAGTTCCTTTTAAGTTTTTATTTTACACATTTTTGTTTTACAAATTTCTTTAGCTTTTTTTTTTTTGCAACATCATTTATACTTTTTCATTTCTTTGTGTGACTATTTGTTTTTTTTGTTTTTGTTTTTGTTTTTGTCTTTGTTAGATTTCTCACCTAATAAGTGCTCCTAATGGTGGTATGAACTGTATTCTATGGATTGCTAATGTTTGGTTTTTACCTTTGAGTTATAATGTTGACACTAAGGTATAGTTCTTTTGATATAATAGGCAATGAGTCCACGTCATCCATGAATTTCTATGGTCTCTCTTGGCTTGGAACTGTATAGTCCCTTTCTTTAATGATAAAACTATCAACAAATTGGTGACTGGGCATTTCTCAAACTAAGGAAGGACTCAAGGACTGAAAAGGATGTGACTTCAAGGGGATTTGATGCATTTGTACTAGTTATTCTCTTGGGTTCTTGGATGTTTTCTTCTTGATTTTTTCTTCCCATTTCGACGTTGCTCCATTATCGGGAAGCTGAGCTAATAGAAATAAGTCTTTGCATGATGTGGTTCTCACGTATAAAAAAAAAGTAAAAAAGAAAAAGAAAAAAGAAAAAGTGAGAATTCAAAGCACATCCCTTAGACAAAATAATTATTTGGGATACAAGCACTAGTTATGGAACTAAAAAAACACGTTCCCTCTAACTAAGGTCCTCTCTCACTTCCTACTTTCCCCTTTCTCATTTTCTCGGAATGTTGGTGACTATTTGGTGGAAGCATTCTTGTTACTTCAAGTGGATGGATTGACCAAGTGTATTAATGCAAAGTCACTGGATGTGGATTGTTTGAGGATGGATTGGAATGAGATCTACTTAGTCACATTAACCATACATACAAAACGGGCTATACACCACCTTGTTCTTAGGACTTCATTCCATTCTCTTCTCCTCATCATTCTTTCTCCATTTTCCACCTCATTGTCGATTGTATTAGTAGTCTATATTTTGGTTGATGCATTGTTTTCCTTTTGGTGAATTCTTGTGGTTAAGACTTTAACTCTTGCTTTCAAATAACATTTCTAGAGCCTACGGACTCTTTAAATGTAGGATTGTCAGGGCATCAAGGGCATGAGCCTGCTTTTGGGAGGACCCACTAGCATTCCTATTTGGTGCACCAATTAACTTCTTTCCCTTAAACATTACTGCAATCAACCTTTTTTTTGTTCATCCCCATCTCTGACATCCATTTTATCAACATTGTCGTTATTTCTTTTTCTACATCTTTCTTATTCCTTATATTTTTCCATTCTATTGCTACCGGAGGATCGCTCTTAGTCATGGGGGCCCTGGTCCAATTTTTTCAATTTTCCTAACCACTACACCTTGGGTAGTCACCAATGTTATATCTCTAGAATCTCTATTAGCCATATCACAACTTAGCCAATGGACCTTACACCGAGTCAAGGTATCAACTATATTGTGATTTACTTATCCTTGCTCACATGTGACTATGTTGTATGTGCAGATGGCAATCATATAGTAATAGACTCGATCTAGAGAGAACACTCAAGATGGACAAGTGCTGGAATAGTTGTGCAAGGAATAAGATTGATGGTGCAGTTATAGATGGACAAAGGAAGGTGCAAATCTAGCATCAGCAGCAACACATCTTCTTCTTTTCTCTCTCTCTCTTCTTTTTCAGCTACCAAACAAGGCTGGATGTCAATTGTGTATAGTGTTCATTCTTGTAGTTATGAACACTAATATTGTCATGTATTGTAATGTTGATCCATTCACATGTCACCCCATTTACCATTAGTTATCATTCAAGTCAATAATCTCATACCTTCCCAATATTTTGTAAGAAACTCAAGGATGAGTTTTCATTCAGTCATGGGGGTATGATGAGCCAGGATATTGCATCCGCCATGCGATATCACATCCTGACTCATCTTCTATAAATAAGAGGTGGCACCCTTTGTTCAAGAGAGTAAGACTTAGACCCTTAGCCAAACTCTTGTAGTTTCATTAGTCCAGAGTTAGAATAATTTTTGTGTGCCCACAGTAGGAGTCATAGAGTGAACGGATCTTTATTCAAACAATTTGTACCTAAGCACACATTTTTGTACGGCAATAAAGACAAACTTTATGATAAACCTTGTAGCATATAGATTAAGCTAAATAGTAATTAATTATTATTGAATGTTAAATGATTTTCTAGTTAATTAATATCTTTCTCAACCTTCAACCCCCTTAGTTAAATACACTCAGTACAACCACTTCGAGCATGTGTGTAGCGCTTGGTAACCCAGTAACGATTAGCATTTGGTAATCCCAGCAGCGTTGCACTAGTTCAGGATGTGTATGGCAAGTGGGAACGGATACTAGTGTTAGGAACATTTAGAACTTAGTTAATGAATAGTTAGTGTAAGTTAGTCACTTAGTTCTCTCTCCTTCCTTTATTAGCATAAGACATAAAAAGGCTAAAAGCTATAAAAAATCATATACCTCAAGCTTACTTAACCATACAACTATGACAATACAAGGAAGTTTAGGAAGATAATGATTGATTAACCCTGAGTGTCCCATTAAGGCATGTAAGCACTTAGTGCTTGAAGTTCTACTGGATCATGCGTGAAATGCTCATATTGATATGTGATGAGTGGCGAGGTACCCCTACACCCAACCATACGAATACGAGCATGTACGCGTGATCTGGTCGAACTCCACAGACTAAATGCCTTAACACCACAAGAAACATTTGGGGTTAATCGTTCGTTGTCTTCCTAGGCTTGCTTGTAAGTGTCACGGTGTATGGTTAAGCAAGTCTGAGGTATGTGATTTTTTTTGGTATTTTTCGGTTTATCTTCTATACTA
>MNCI01035519.1:1333954-1359922 GCA_015680685.1 Gnetum montanum
CTGTAGTGATTTTTGACTCTCTCAAAGTTAAGAGCCTCATTTTTCTTGGTAGCTACCTCTATTGCAAATTTTTGGTGAAGGGCTTAAACTTCATCCATGGAGAGATTTTGGTTTTCAATTGCCAATATCCTTAGTTTAGTATTTACTTTGGCTAGCTTCTTTTGCTATTAATAGATGAAATATTATATTTGCTACTTTTTCACATCAACATTCATAGGTGGTGATTTTCTATGCTCAAGATTACATTTTCCTAGTGAGTTTGATCCAAGGCCTTTTGGATATTATGCATGATGACATCGACCAATGATTGATCAAAGATCATCATCTCCTTTCCATCATGTGTCTTCTTGAGCGTTTCTTGGAGCTGTTGAAAAGCTTCATCATGGATCAGTACAAGGCTAAGAAGTGCAAGATTAGCAAGGTGGGCTCTTAATTTAACAACCTCTACAACTAGGCATTGGATTTGAGCCTGGGTTGTTTCAAGTTGTCCTTCCATAATAATGCATTTACCCCTTGCTTTTAGCAAATATGACTAGGTTGTAGTGATTGCATCTAGAAGATCAAAGAAATTTGAAATTGGTTGCTTGGTTGCCACTAGTAGGTATAGCAACTCCTCATGTTCAGCTATGCTCAATTTTGTGCTAACTGTTCCTATAGATGTTTGCACATCTCTAAGTGTAGAAACATCTAGTAAAGATGTTGCAGGTACATTTAATTCCTTAGAAATTCTATCAACAGTGATCTCTATTATTGTCTCCTACCCATGGTGTTGCATCACCAAGATAGTTGCCTCCTCCCACTCATCTAGATGCATCAAGAATGTAGCAACATTCCCAAAGATGTTTGGGAATTGCTACTAATGTAAGAGAGAGATCATTACCTCTCAGGTGCTAGGATTTGATCTTTTGAGTAGCTACATACTTTGGGCTAAAAATATTGGCCTACCTCACTCCATTTGGCTAATGGTTTGAGTCACTTCATTAAGATAACTCATTGCTGGGTGATACATAGATGGATCACCACCACTCGTTCCTACTTGCTACTATTGCTTATGCGAGAGCTACTCTTGTATCTTGTGCATTCATTTAAGGGCTATGCAAGACTCTAGAATTATTTCATGAGTGGATGGTGGAGGTGGTGGTTGTTGCTCCTCTTACTTGCTAATGGTAGGGGTCTTTTCTTTCATCATTTCTACCCAAGACGTAGAAGGAGTATGCAAGATTGTATTGTTGGCTTAGCAAACTATTCTTGTCCTTTTGCATAATTTTATGATGAGGGAGGAAAGGGCACAACTTTTCTTTCACATTCATTTTTCTTAATGTGCTTATCTATCTCCAAATAGATTAGCTATGGAAGGTTCATATAGAATTTTACACTCAAAGTAGCACATGCATGAGTGGAAAAGGTAGTCATCTTACTAGGCCTCACCATTGGATTGAGGTGATAGGTCGCTATCTTGAAATGTATGCACTCTACTAAGGTGAGTGCACCATACTCATAGTCCACTCCATAACATCCCTAGGTTCACTCCTTCTTTGCATTTAGGTATACTTATATGGAGATCTCTACCAAATTTGTTCCAATATTAGGTAACCTTAGGACCTACATAATGGTCTCCATAGAGTAGAACACCTAAATGTCTTTGATCTTCATAGTGGCTCCTACCTACCTATCGTTCTAGAAGAGATATGTCTCTCTGATGTACCATTCTCCAAGAAAGTGATGATTGGCCACATGGGAGAGTTCTATAACTATGTCTTAACTTTTAGTGGAGCATGTTCTAAGAATGGTCCAAAGTTTAATTCTTGGAGAACTAAACGTTGAATGTCACGAGGCTTGATCTAATCAAGGCAGGCTTAAGTCAATGTGACCTTAAGTCTTGGCACTAAGCCTAGTGCCTCATTTCGATGCAATTATTTGGTTATGGTCACTTCCTTAAGAATCTATTGAATAGATTCAACTTCAACCTCCTTCCAAAGAGATCCCATTACATGAGTTTTTGCTACTTGTTCTTGGGCTTGTTCTTGCTGCTCCCTTTCAACTCTAGGTTGTTTGTCCCTTGGTTGAGATGGTTATCCTTCCTATAGACATTTTGGTCAAGGTACCATCTGTAATCACAACATGACCAAGGATTAGCACTTATTGTGTAACTGTGAAACATTTGGAATACATTATCTCTTAGGGGCAGTTACACTTGGCTAAGTTGTAATCATGGTTAGTTTTATTATTTTAATATTATTTTATTATTATCTGATTAGATAGGTTATTAGAGTATGTTGGAATGGTTTAACTCTCATAGGTTGATGATTTCATATTATTTATTTATTAAACCCATGAGGGAGTTAGATAAATTATGAAACATTTTTTATCAAAAACCTAAGGTTTGTAGCCCCCACAATGTAAATCATACCTCCAAAAGTTGTAGGGCTAAAGAACAAAGTGAATTGGACAAACAGTTTGAAAGTTATGGGCTTTGGAAGGTTTTGATCTCTTAAAAATTATAAAAACTCCCCTTACATTTCAAGGAAACAAGTCTTAAGTGGTGGGTGCTATATATAGAATTTTTCCCATGCGTCGACTAGGCCTCATTGACAGGGCCTAGTCGATGTAGTTAGTTGCATCGATTGGGCCTAGTTGACGTGGCTATTGACCATCGTTGACCAAGTGAAAATTCATAAAATACAATGAATTTTTGAATAAAATTAGAATCAAATGCAAGCCAAAAAAGCCAAGGATTCAATGAAATACATAAAGAGGGCTTGAGATTTCATAATAGATGGAGAATGATTGGTGAAATACTTTAAAAAGCACATAGTTGGATTTAATTAATGGGGAATGCAAAAGATCTGATTACCAAAATGCCCAAGGATAAGGGACTTAACTAGACTAATAAAGAGCTATGTAAGTGACTCCTTCCCATATCAAGCTTATGCCCTTTGTTGTTCTTACATAATATCAACTAAGGAGTCCATGGATCTCACATTTGACTAATGGTTACAAAAAGTTAAGGACCAAATCTAGAAGAATCTACTTAAGAATTTTAATACATTAAACTACGATATTAAACAAAAACATGAAATCTAGTAGTGAGATAAGTTATGGAAAGCATGGATGTATGAGATAGAGGATGGAATGGATGTCTCAATCATGGTCACATGAAGTCCCTCGTGAATTTCATGGTTAAATGACTCGATAAAGTCCATCTTTAGTCTAGACCAAAACCAACCACTTTCAATGACTTTGCATTGCCACTTTAGGATTGCTCCACCTCCTTGAGACACAAGAATTCTCCCATAGATAACCATAATTCCTTATTTGAGAAGAAAAGAGAAGCAAAAAGTGAGAAAGGGCCTTAGTTAGATGGAACCTTCAGGCATGGGTAACATAATTTTCTAGTCCCATAACTAGTGCTTGTAGCCCATTAATTTCATCTAAGGGATGTGTTGTTAATTCTCATAATCATCATTATTTTTTCTTCTTTCTCTTTTTTTTTTATTTGTATTTTATGTTTTTCTTTACTTTTTCTTGAATTTTTTGATGGGAACAACACCATGCAAAGACTTATTCAACTTCCTATTATTGGTCAACATGGAATGGTAAGAAATCCATGTAAACACACATGCACTCAAGTAAGTAGAGAGGCACAAATTGTATTGAATCCCATTGAATTCACACCCTCTTCAAACCTTTGAATCATTCCCAAGTTTAGAAACTACCACGGTTACAAGTTCATTAAAGTTTTATTAATGAAAAAGGAATCTCATACTTCAAAAACTCGAAAGACCATAGAATTGATGGATGTAGTGACTAAAAACGTCAGTGGTTGGAAACATCAAGAGGTTTTCAGGTGAATAGTTTTAACCCTGGATCCGTGCGAGGGCTGTGCTGGATAAAATGGAAACAGGGAACCCTGAACGGTCTTGTTGATCAAATAGGGACTTAAGCGGTGTAACTTAATCTTTCTTAAACGTGTAATGCTTAAGCGATATTTGTAATGCAATATAAAAATTATTAAGTGCAACGAAGAAAAAATGATGTAAAATGCAATGATAATGAGCAGGAATGTAAAGCGAACTAGAGTTAGAAAGTGCACTGCCTTAGGATTACAGCTTTACTTTATTGAGATGGATAGAATCGGTTATGCAACACTAGGAAGCATAGAGATCCCAAAGGTAACCAGAATGTTCAAAGTAGGCCAACTATGTTCTTGAATGTGGACTTAAAAGCCAACAATGCAAAGTGCTACAAGGCCAACAGAAAAACTGCCAATTTGCCAATGATCAAGATTTGCCGACTTGCTAACAGAATGCCAACCAAAGTGCCAACTGCTTAATTTTCTTTTCTTTTTCCAATCCTTTGAATTGCTAATTTTTCCACCCTTTGAGAATTACTTGTTTGGGTATTTATAGGGCCAGGAGCATGCAAGAAATGAGGCTTGGATGACACATTTCCTGGACCCACGAAATGCTGACGTGCCCATATTGCATGCACATGTAAAGCCAGCCGTGAACTTGTCATGCTATCATTATGCTATTGAAATTGGAGATACTGGAATCAAATATGTCAAAAATACAGATGAGGAATGAGGCACACTGAAGTAGCATAGTTTCTTGCTATGCTGTGCTATGCTATGTGGTGTAGCATGTCACCATAGCATAGCTGCTTACTACGCTGTGCTATGCTATGTAGCATTGCACAGCATAGCCACCAATTTAAGAAAGAAATTTGCATTGAAGTCAACTGAATTTGTTGGAAGGCTCATTGCACGTCAGATTAACCTACTAAAGCACTTTTATTGGTTTCTCATCTTTTCCTTGCTACACTACGGTATGTAGCGTAGCATAGCGTATCAGCTAGCTCTCTCTGCAACTTGTGTTGAAGCTGCAAACGCTTGTCTGAAGCTTGACTATGCCAACAGCTGCAACTTTTGCCTTCTGTGAAGAGAGAGACCTGTGAACTTGCTGGACTTGCCATCTCCATGCTCATTACTACTTTTGAATCATCGCTATGTTGTGCTATGCTATGTAGAGTAGCATAGCATAGTAGTCGGCATATCCTGCTTTTCTCTCAATCTGTCACTTTCTAGTAAGAAAATTTGCCAAGGGACTTGAAGTCAAATAAGAAACCTAGTTTTGAAGGTCGAAGTGCTTGCTGAGTACAATTGGAATCACTAGGTAAGCTGGGCCTTTCTATTTTGCCTTTGCTACACTGTGCTACGCTACGTAGCATAGCATACCATAGCACTTTGTTCTACAATAGTTTGGTTACCTGAGCAACTATCTTCTAAGGCCTGCTACGCTACATAGTGTAGCGTAGCATAGCAAACTTCTTCACTAGAAAATGTGCCGAACTATTTTGTCCATCCTGAGCATCGTCAACAACCCCTAGCATGTTTTCTAAGTAAACTGTTAGCCAGATGAATTGTCTAGGTGGGCAAGCTAGAGAGTCCATCGGGCCTATCAGCACTCGAGGTAGAAAACATGCCGAACTAGATAGTATAAACTCAGAGCATTCATTTCTTGCTAAGCGGTCATGAGGCTACACTTGTGGAAATTCTTACCTCAGTTCTGAGACCCTAGTGAAGCAAGAGTGCCTCAAAATTTTTAGGGTGTTTCATTCGCCCCTCTTTGTTGACGTCTAGATGATGGACCCAAGAGACATTGACAAAGAAAATGAAACACCATGAAAGATAAGACACTAACATCGCTCTTCGGTAATTGCCAAGATGTCACTTAGCTATGCTTGAGAGTGTTGGATTGGCTATGCAGGGAAAGAGGAAAGGTTAAACTAGGGGGAGAAGGAGGTTCAAGAAAATGGTAAAGATGAAACTTAGCAAGGTCCCTCCTCAGAATGCTTGTGAGGGAGTTTTTTGCATGGTCATATTTACTTTTGCTAACCTTTGACATCTTGTCAAAATGCTTAGAGAGGGTCACTGTGAAACAGTTGATGTGCCATTTGTTTTAGGAACATTTTTTTTTACACAAGCTTTTGCTCTTTTATGATTTTTCTTTTGCTATTTTGCCATTTACATTTACAAAAAACCTTGTCATAGGATAAGTGTTTCTTTCCTGAGATGAGTTCCATTACATCCACGTGGGGCTTTAACCTACCTGTAGATTCTTCCCATGCGGTGAGATGCATTACGTGCATCATGGACTTTATGGTTGAGCATATGGGAGGGCTTTACAGGCATCAAGAAAAATTTGAAAAAGAGGTGTAAAAAGAGAGAATTGTGGGTGTGAGGGATGATGTAAAGGAGGTTAAGGGGGAGGATAGGATGTGCACTCCTAAGTAGCCAAGCTAGTCGAGATGACCACCTTGGAACGATGTAGTGTCCTAATGCCATGGCGAAATGCACCTCTGACCGATGCCCCTTCGGCACGTATCCTGCAAACACAATAGAGAGAAAACCAGAAGAAACAACCATGATGCAAAATGAAGGCAAAGGTCTTTTTTGCTTTGAACGCTACTGGAAAAATAGATGTTTTTGTTGATCCATTCGACATCCAAACTAGAAAGGCTAGCAACGGTTCTGGTAGCATCTATGTGGAGAGGTCGGCATCGAGGCAGCTAGGAATTACGGTGATGTGAGTGCTCATGAATCCCCACCAAGGGAAAACATTATGTAGTTCAGATGTGAGGTGAGATGCCTAGCAGCTAAATGTCTCTTGGGCTTGGGTGTTGGCAGGGGCTAGAGAATAGAAACATTGTGGCTGGGCCACAATAGTGTTGGAACTCCAAGAGCAGGTGCTGACCAGGGAAGCTATTGCCAGGGCGATGAGCCATGGTGGCGGTAGCTCCGAAAGATCAGCAAGATGTCAGAAGACATATCCGGAGGATCAGTGAGATTCCAGGGGTAGTGGCATTGTACATATTCCCAAGGATGTTTTCTTAGCATCGTGAACTGCATTCAGGAATTACAACATCCCACCCTGTGTTGGCACTATGCATGCTCACTTGTTTTGTAGTGTCATAGATGCATGTTGAGGATGTGCTGTAAACCCAGTTTAAGGTCATGGTAGACCATCTGATGTGATGGTTTAAGGTCCCAGTAGACTGTAGTGCACTATTTTAAGGTCCTAGTAGACCACTATGCTAGTTTCAGGTCCTAGTAGACCGATGTGCTAGTTTATCATCGTAGCGGATGGTCACTGTGGTAGTTTAAGGTCCTAGTAGACCGTTGTGCTAGTTTATTGTCATAGGGGATGGTGAATTGGCCAGTTTAGTGTTGTAGAAAACATGCTTTGCCAGTTTTACGTCATGGTGGACAGTCTGTGCCAGTTTATAGTCATAGCGGATTGCCTTTGCTAGTTTTATGTCGTAGCAGTGATGATGAAGCTATGCCCTATAGAAGACTTAGACGTGATAGGTCCTATGATGTCTAGACCCCATCGCTAGAAATGCCACGTGATCTGCGTTGGATGCAACTCTATAGGTAAAACGTGTATAAGATTTGCATATCTTTGATACATATCACAAGTCTTGACTTTGGCTAGGCAATCACGCTCCATGTGAGGCTAGTAGTACCCTAGGCATCTGATTTTTGCAGCCATGGCCCTAGGTGCTACGTGTCCACCACACATTCCCTCGTGTACTTCATTAATGACCTTCTGTTCTTGTTCCTCATTTACGCTAGCCAGCAATATCCCATCATAGGAGCGTTTTCACAAGCCATTATCTCCCATGAGCACATATTTCCAAGCACATTTGCAGATTGCATCTCTTTGGATAGATGTCAATCCGCTTGGGGGCTTTCCATGTTGCAGGTAGGCTTTAATGTTGGCATACCACTCCTAGGTATTTGCATCTCTAATAGAGGCTATGTGTACCACTCGAGTGATGGGCTCCATACACTCGGTAATCGAAGCTAGCAAACTTGTGAATGAGTGTGGTGGCACATTTAACACTAGGGTGGCCAGGGAATCTGCTACGATGTTTTCATTGCATGGCATGTGTTGCACGTTCGTTGTTGCAAATTGTTTGAGCAACCTTTTCTCTAAGTCACAATAGGGCTGCAGGTGTGTAGCTTTGTAGGCGTAGACCTTAGTGATTTGATTTACAACGAGTTGTGAATCCCTGCGAATCACCAAGTGTTGGACACTTAATGCTTGGGCAGCTAAGAGGCCGCTGAGTAACCCTTCATACTCTACCACATTGTTTGTACAAAGGAATGAAAAATGATAAGAAAAAGATTGCATTTCCCCATAGGGGAATGTAATGATGGTCGCTGCACTGCCTCCTCGTGTGGTTGAGGCACTATCAAAATGCAAAGTAGCTTCAAGATGCGATGGGACAGCGTTGATAGTGCTAACATGCTCATTAAGGAATTCAGGATCTATGATTGTTTGAATGTCAACGGGTGAGGTCGTATTTTGTGTTACTATAGCTTGACCCTTTGTCAACGATTGGCACACATAATGTAAATCGAATTCCACTATTATGGCTTTCCACTGGGCTATCCTGCTGCATTCATATAGATTATTCGTGATAGCCCGGAGTGCAATGCTCTTGCAAATGATGTTAACTTTACTACAAAATAGGTAGTGCCTCCACTTCTTTAACACAAACACTAGGGTAAGGCAGTTTCTCTCCATCTCATTGTATCTTGCCTCATATGCTATCAATACATGACTTAGATAATACACTGGAATCTCAGAGCCATCATCCTATCTCTGACATAACAGTGCCGCGATAGACGTGTCCAAGATGGCAAGGTAAATGAAGACATGCTTATCCCTCTATGGTGGGTAAACAATTGGAAGGTATAAAAGCTCTTTCTTCAGATTATTAAAGGCTTGTTAGCATTATGTTGTCCATTCGAGGTTAACCCCTTTCTTCAGTAGATGTTGCATGGGATGTAACTTGTCAGTCAACTTTGCTATAAAATTCCTAATGAGCTGTACCCTACCTTGTAACTCATTAATTCTTTAAGTTTTGTAGGTGGTGCTAGATTAACTATGGCCTTGACTTTGTTAGGGTCCACCCGTATTCCAACCTTCGATACTACAAACCCTAACATGCATCTGGTTCTCATCCCAAAGACACACATTTTTGGGTTAAGGTGTAAATCTTTCATCTAGCAATGCTTGAGAGCTACACCTAGATCGTTGGGATGATCAACGGCCTTTTTAGATTTTACCACTATGTCATCCACATAGTCGTTCAGCATTTCTAGGATGTAGTTGCTTAAGATGTAAATCATGCTCACTGGTAGGTTGCTCCGACATTCTTGAGTCCAAAGGGCATCATAGTGTAACAAAAAGTACCCCATGGGGTTACGAAGGTTGTTGTTAACTGATGCTCTGGGTTGATGTGAATTTGGTTGTAGCCGGAGAAACCATCCATGAAGGATAATAAAGCGTGACCATTCGTAGTGTCGATGAGTTGATCAATACTCGGTAGTGGAAAGTCATCCTTGATCATGGCTTTGTTCAGATCCTGGAAGTCTATACAGATAGGTATTTCTCCCATTTTCTTAGAGACCACCATGATATTCGACACCCACTCTGGGTAATCAACTGCCCAGGTGAAACTAGCCTAATACAGCTTGGTGATTTCATCCTATATGGCTAGTGCGATCTCTGGTTTAACCTTGCAAGCCTTCTACTTAACTTCTTTCATTCGTAGATCTAAGACAATGTTGTGCTATATGAGCCTCAGGTCTAAACCCAGCATGTCATTGTAAGACCATGCAAATAGTTCAATGTTGTCCTGCAGTACCTTGAATACATCTTTGTGCCTTTGCAAATCTAGGAGGGAGCTAAGTTTTAACATTTTTATTTTTCCCTTGGATGTGGTCATAGGAATCTCAATGAGAGGATCCTTAGTTACATCCCCAGCCTCTAAGTCTAAGGCTTAGACTAGATGTTTGGGCCAGTCTGGGGATGCCCTCTAAGGATGCTATAGTGTTGTCTACAGATGATTCCCAGTCTATTGACTTGGGGTTTAGTTGTCTTGCAAGCTTGCCGTGTGGACCTGTCAAGGATAGAGGTGAAGAAAGATCATGGTGCATGGCCATTTTTTCTCAACCTGCCACAATGAGATTAAATGCGAAGTCAAGGGATACCTGCTTGTAGCAACAGTGCATAGTAAACATTTTTAAAATAGCTATAAGATGTGAACAGTTGAAATAATAATAAAGTATGGTACAAAATTTGCAAGTTGCCAATTTAAGGTCGTAGCGAACTGCCTAGATGCAAAAGTGTAAAATTGCTAGTTTAAGGTCTTTACGGACCGCTACCTTGTTATAGGTTGTGGGCCTGAATTGCTAGTTTAAGATCTTTGTGGACCGCTAACTCGTTGAAGTTGTGAGTTAAAATTGCTAGTTTAAGGTCTTTGCGGACCGCTGACGAGATGGAATCTACGTGTTAGAATTGCTAGTTTAAGGTCTTTGCAGACTGCTAACTTGTTAGAATTTCTAGTTTAAGGTCTTTGCGGACCATTAAGTTGTTAGAATTACTAGTTTAAGATCTTTGCAGACCACCAACTTGTTAGAATTGCTAGTTTAAGGTCTTTGTGGACCGCTAACTTATTATAGCTACGAAGGCAAATGGCTAGTTTAAGGTGGATTGAGGTTTTCGATTGGGCCCACCTGCCATAGTGCAAATAATGCTGCTATGCTATGGGAGAGTGCTACGCTCTACGAGACATCCCAAATTAATTGGGAAGTGAAAATGGTAGGTTTCTTTTCACCGTTTTTGGCTATAAATAGGGGTTTATCTCGGTAAACTCATCATTTTCACCGTAACAGCACAAAACCCACATTCAAAGTGTAGAGTGATTGTGCTAACTAAGAGCAAGGTGATTCAGCGTAGTGACCAACAAAGGATTGGCAACCAAAACAATGACTCCCAAGAAAGAACGCAAGCACCTAGCACTTGCCATGGTAGATGAAGTGAAGGAAACCTTGGGGTGTGTGTTGCAGGCGCATGTTGTGGTCTGAGAGGAGACCCCATCGGCCCAGTAAGTTGCTACGCTATTCTCCTTTGTTTTTTCTGCTTTCTCTATTTTCATTTCCTATGATTTTTGTTATGCAATCTACATTTTCTGTTATTGTTTTATTGCTATTTTGGCCATTACACCGCCATTGTTGTTGATTCATCTGTGATGGGTGTACGGATGCTACGCTAAGATTGCATGCAATGTTGCCTAAACTGCCATTGCTGTGGCTGGCTTGCTGTAGAAGCTTAGGGACTTTTAACAACTTAGCATACAAATAGCATAGCGTACGACCCTTAGGAGGGTTTGGCCATGCGAGTGATTTGACAGCGTAACACATGTCTATCGTAGCGTAATGCAAATCATTTTGTTAGGCAGAAGATTTTTCAAAACTATTGCAGTGCATTGAATTCTTTCTTGTCAAAAGATTTGTGTTTAGCTTTTCGTTGCTATGCTAGGCTAATTCTGCTATGCTATTGCCTTTGTGTTTTTTGCTACACTACATCCATGGAGAGAGTCGTGCTATGCTATCTGCTAACTGCTAATTCTACTACGCTATATGCGAGTTCCACTTGAACATGATGTTAAAATTTGCCATTGTGTTATGCAGGATGGTGCTTAGGCTAATCTTAATTGTCCTAGAAATCGTGGAGGTTCTGTGTTACCTAAGTGAATCGATGGCCAACGTTCCTCCACCCCATGCATGTGTGGGGTAGCAAGTTGTCTAGTTCTGGGTAGATGCATGGGACTTTCTGCAATTTCTCCTCCAGCACTTTAGTGTGATCGTTTGGTCACACTTGTCGGAGGAGGTAGCAGCCGTAGTAACAAAAACCTTGTTTCCTGGGGCAAATCGGGGTATTCTGAGATTTTTGACAGATGGAGCAATTAGGAGTGGTAGGGCGAAGGATCCAGTCAACACCCAAAAAGTTTGAGACCTCTGGCTTGGATCTGGGAGATGCATGTATACAATTGCTACCATCTGTATTTATTGCTCACCATATGGGAACTTGTTTTCAAAACCCACCAGGAACTTTTTACTATGCTAATGGTTAAGTTCTATAAACATATTTTGCTATGTTATGCAATACTCGCTACACTAGGAAAATGTTAATAGTGTGTATTTTATTACCAAGTTTTTCATCAATAATAATGGGATTCACGGTGATATGGATGTGTTGGCCTTGGCACAGATGATGCTGCGGGAGTTTTCTTCTAGCTGTGAATATGCGCACAGGTGTGATAGGCCAATGCGGGGATGAGTACAAAACCTACCCAACCTGGTACTCCCAGCTCTACAACAGATGCAAGGAGTTTAGTTGGTTGGATGGGGATTGAGAATCCCTTAAACCAATCACCGTTGAAGATGTATTGATGGATCGTCTACCATTCCCATCGTCGTTTACACCTGGTAAGCTAAACAATGAGTTGTTTGCATGCTCGAGTGTTACTCCTATTTTTCTGCTATTTTTTCTTTGTCTAAGTTTTTATTTTTTTCTTTCTTCTTGTGCAAACTACTAGAGTAGTGAAAAAGTCCCAGGAGGTGACGGTGATCACCTCTGGGCATCATGAGGCCAACATCTACTTCAAGTATGGGGAGGTAGACGAAACCCAACATTGGCTTTACAATGGGGCCTTGGAATCATTGACCAACCACCTTCCGGATGCTGGGCTCATGGAGTTGTTCCTGGACATGAACCCGAGCATCCCTATCGCTGAGATGTTCGCCCTAGCCGACTCCTTCTCTGAAAAGGTAGACCTCTTCCACACATGCATGCATGGTGTGTTGGTGGTCCTTGAAATCAATGACCAACTATTCGTGGACCTCTTCGGTGTCCCTGCTGATGGTCTCCCCGTAGTGGCAAAGACCAAGAAAGAGGCGAACCATCAGGGGGACATTGAGGAGTGGCTAGGGGTGGTGAAAGGGAAAAAGGGGATCCTTGTGGAAAAAGCAAAGTCGAAAGTAGCCAAAAACATGAACTTTTGATTTTTCCTTCCCTAGTCTACCACCTGAACTTCTTGTTCCTCCACTTCCATTGGAACCTGCACATAAAACCCTCAAAAGTTAAAGCCAAACTGCCGTAAAAGAACCGCAGAGAATATTAAACGTTTTTTTGTTTCTTTGTTTGAAATGATAAAAAAAAATAGGTTACATTAAATGCAAGTCCACAATAAAAAAGCATCCGGCTGCTGCAAAACTATCTAACTACTAAATGCAGAGAACAATCAACAACTGGGACCATGCAAGCAGCAACAAAGGACGATATGCGGTAACCTTTCCCTTCCAGTACACTCTGCAATATGAAACTAAAGCAGCAACCGTTAGGCTTGAGACTGGTGGCCAAATTTTCAAAGCTCTGTGCCATGTGTACCTCATCAAAAATGAGCTGAAATGTTCCATTTCCAGATGCTGTCATTTGCTGTAGAACAGCCTTCCCAGGATCCTTTCCAAACATGATAGTGTGCACTCTGATTCTAAGTCTGCTTTCCTGAGATGGTTGCTCAAATGTACAGGATTAATCCCATCGTCGTTGCCTCCCTCACTCAAGAAAATGGTGATGGGTTTCATCTTGATGGGGATGCCTCCCCCGGATAAGCACGTCCACTGCCATTGTGAGACCTGCAGAGCAACTGGTGGCTCCATCGGGTTCATAGCTGAGAAGTGCATCCACTACATCCTCTCTCATCTTGCCATTTCCACGGCCGCATCCCACATCTGCTGCAACAATCGTTCGCGGGCCTTCCGGAAAGCCACCAACAGCAAGTACCAACTCTGCTCACCGCCTGCGTTTTCCACACAACGGGGAACATAGACCATCTCCAGCAACACCACGTTGGAGCTGAAAACGTCCGCCTACGCCGTCACTCCCTTGCTGTAAAGCTATTCCGGCGCCAGCAAATGTAGTTGCTGCGATTCACATACAAGTGGGACACCCATTTCGCCTCCGTCTCCAGAAATCGCTCTGGAATAAATCGCAGGCGCTCCGGCCAAACCCTCATATCACGCTGAACTGCCCATGATTTGATGAAGACGCATGCTCCCTGAGGAATTCTGTAGCCACCCCCCACCGTCTCCTCCAGAGTTTCGAAATCACTGGCGCTGGCTATGTCCTTGACGTGCTGGTGCATGAGAAAGTTCTCCACCAACCTCGGCATGAGCTTGACGTGGTAGGTGCAGTAGGCGATAGAGGATTTGTCGTCGGTCAGCAATAGTAGATCTGGAAACGACAATATGGAGGCTGCCCTTGTATTCATGTTGATGCTGATGCTGCCTGATACTGTTGCAGAACACTGAAATCCACAGGTCCACCATGTCTTATTTCACCATGATTGTTTCCTAGATGGTTGCGACATTTGCTGCATAACGTCCTTCCAATTTTGCGCATTTTGGCCGTTGCCTGCAGAAACCTGCGGAGGCTGGCCTGAGGGTTTCAGAGAAGAACCTATCACTCAATTTTCTGAAAGTATGTGTTTGCAGCGATTTTGTTGTGAATGCCGCCGTTGTTGCAGAGTGAAAGGCTGAGTTAACAACGACATTGGTGTGCATGCCGCCATTGTTGCCGGGTGGAAGGCTGAGTAGACTCTGGAAACTAAAAGAAGGAATGAACGTTTCCTACAAGTTTCTAACTTTGCAATTTAAAACGTACAACGAGTTTCCAAAGATGTGTGTCTCTGAACGGCTGGCGGAACTACTATTCTGCGTTTTTCTTGCTCCGTTACCGTTACCAGCTGCTGCAGCATGAATCTCGGTTCTAAACAAGGACCAAGCCACGCATACGTGTGTTTTGCATAAAACGTAAAGGGAGGATGAAGATTTTCTTTAATTTCTGTTTACGCAAATGTAACGAAGGGCAAGTTTCTCTGACTTGACAGTTAAAAAAAATCTGGCATGCAGATGCATGCGGCCAGCGATGCAGTGCGTGACTCGTGGGGAAAAGAAATTTACTAATTTTGGATTATGGAATAACCCACTGCGTTGCCATTTGAAATTTCACTAATATTAGGGAAGAGAGATTTATTGGATCATTTTAAACCTATCCAATGCCAAATATATAGTTTGTACTAAATACAGTCATGTGTAACGACTAGTTAGTGGTTAGCCTGATTTGTGATATTCTCATACAATGATGAAGTCTGATGCACATTGTGTCATATACACAATGTCATGAACCATGTAATATATTAATAGTACCGTCCGCTGACTTTTGTCTACCACGGTATAGAGTAATGGTCAATTTTTCTAATTTCTCATATCCTTTATGAGTGATGATACTAATACTATCTCCTAGGTTACCAACTATATTTACTTTTGGATTGCATCCACAATAGCATAATAGTATCTATCCTTCATAATAGTGATGACTAGTGGATCTTTCCTATAATACATTAATATATATTATATTGGGTTGGTGGTAGCATGTGTATAATAATCCAAATACAAAGATACTAAACTACCATCACTCTCATATATGATGTTTTCGTAAGTTATTTTTGATGTTCTATGTTATTCTAAGTCTATTTGTTTTGCTTCTAATTCATTTTTAAAACTTTGTCATGTCATCCTTGTGGTCTAAATGATTAAGGTTTTTGTATCCTAATCTAAAGTATCATCATCTACATTTTTCTAAATCATAAACCCTTGAAATCTATAAGGGCATAATGATTAATAGGTTCTTTGATGAATCACCCATTTTCATCTCCCCATCTACTATTTTTATCTTTTCTAAATAACTTGAGTCTTGGGGTCATCGTATATTCATTAAACTATTAGTTTCGAAGAAATCTACTTGAAAGTGATTTTCTTGTTAATAATGCCAAATTGATGAGTAAAATTAAGAAAATAAATTAATTAGTGAAAGTATAACAATATCAATTGTAATATAGAGGAGTAATTATTCCTAAATCTATCCAATCATTAAATATGAGAATTGAGTTCAAAGATATATAGAACACTCGTTTGTTATCAACTCACTCTATAAGAATGAGTTAATATTTTTAGAAATTCCTAGTTAAATGACTTAATATTAAGCTATTATCTATTGTTACATAACCAAAATATAGCAAAGAAATTAAGAAAGCAAAAGATATGATGCTAGTACTAAAATCGAAAAGTAAAATCATTTATTGCTAGAATGATTGAAAAAGTATCTCTATTACTAGAATACAAAAATAAGCGTATCCTTTTCAAGAATAAATCCAATGACAAATACCAATTATTTTGAAATGTATTTACTCACTATGATAGTATCGAGGTTTGACCCTTACATAAAGTTTATACAAATGTCACTAAATTGTTTAATCAATTACATAGTTTCAACTAATTCAATTACGTCCATGGCAACAAGGCTATTACATAGGATTACAACATCAAATAAGATAAAATAAAATGCTATGATGTCCCCTCCATTGGTCACATGCTAAGATGGATAAAAGTCCATATTTTCCACCTACATTACTTAGCAAATGATTAATTAGTCTTAACCCTATATTAATAATAAAGAGAACATAAATAATAAAATAATATATAAGGAGGTCAAAATTCCTCCTTATCACATGCTCTTAGAATTAAATCCCAAGCAGTGAATCTTCTTTTATATGCAAATGATGCTACCTTAATCTCTACTAACGTGGAAGATACATCGAATTTATTGTAAATTTTAGAAAATTAGTGTTGCTCATCTAGTCTAATCTAAATAAAACCAAATTGATGATTTATTATATAAGACATAGCTATTGTAATGTCCATATTGGGGGTACCAATATGCAAAGAGTATAAGAGTATATTCTTTTAAATATTTGGTTTCCATTTATATGGATAATTATAACTGGGGGAAGTGCATCAAAGAAAGAATAGAGGAAGGGTTAAAGGTTTTGTATGCTTTTAAAAATAGTGTAAGGATTTAGGACTCTAGTCTTAGAACGTCAACAACCAAAATTTTCAAACTATCATCTATCCTACTATATTGTATAGATGTTAGTGCTAAAATTTGGAAAAACATTGAAAGATAAAGATGCAAATACCTTAGTTAATATTATTATGTGAATGTGATTTATTATCGTTAGAAGTAGAAGCCTTGTGTCAAATCATTATATACACTCAT
The DNA here is from genome assembly GCA_015680685.1 of Gnetum montanum. Classification (NCBI taxonomy): domain Eukaryota; kingdom Viridiplantae; phylum Streptophyta; class Gnetopsida; order Gnetales; family Gnetaceae; genus Gnetum; species Gnetum montanum. The sequence continues at coordinate 1,350,991 of MNCI01035519.1, forward strand.
AACTTACACATATTAAGGTAAGAAAAATTCTCTAAAGTAGTTTTTGAGGATTCACGAGACTTTGGTTGGTATTTTTAGGGAATGCAATGGTTGCGAAAATGGAACATTTCTTGGAAAAAAGTGCAGTAAAATTCTAAGCATATTAGCTAGTTAGTTAAGTAGAAGGTTTTGATACAATTATGGTGTAATGTAAAAGACAAGAAACAATTTTATTTACATCACATTATATGTAGAAGCTCACTATCTCTCAACTACTATTCCAATCAACTATCCATACTGCTATTAGCATGCTTTGCTTAAGTTTGTATCATTTTAGAATTAGAAGTGGAAGATGGATTCAACTCCCTAATAAAAGCACATCTGTCGATTGTGTGGGACAGAAGTCCTTAAGAATGAGTTGTATGTATTTCTTTTCTATGTCATGAGTACCTATTTTTGATAAAATTATAATATGGTAAGAAAAACTTATATGATTTGTTTTTATTACCCCATTGGTGCTTATTCAATTCATAGAGTTTGTCTTTAATTTTCATTAAAGCATAATATCCATCCAATAAATCCTATGGGTCTCTGGACGTAATAAAGCTTCATTTTCAATTTCAATGCATTTATCCCATCTATAATTATTCACATATTGAAGACCCAAGTATTTAAGATCCTATAATTTTGTACATTTTGACTACCAAATCTAAAAGTACATGTGTATTTTTTATTTTTCATATGATCATTTTTATTTCTCTACATTGACTTATAAACTTAAAAAAATTAAAACATTGTTCTAAAATTTACAGCATGTTAAACACATATGAAAATAATTATATATAAATTTAATTAAAAAGGGAATGTAACGATGCTTAACCTATATATAACAGGGAATGTGGAATGTCATTTTCATTTTTGTCTATCATTATGTATCGTTTGTTTTTATTTTATCATTATGTATCGTTTGTTTTTATTTTATTCCACATTTTTAAAAAAGTAGGATATGCTATATTAAGTTTACAGGGCTTTATTTTCAAATTAGAGTGTCCACATAATTACACAGCCAATTACGTAATTACGTGGCCGTAATTACGTGGCCATACAAATTGATAGGAGGAAGAAGAGGAAGTGTGATTATTTAAAAACAGCGACGTGTGCGGTACGATTTGTTACAAGGCAAGACGACTATTCAAGGTCAAGGCAGGAAAAATATGCACAAAACATTGATCTAAAAGCCAATGGTGGAGATTAGAACTTTGGTGGAGATTAGAACTTTGAAGTATGAAAAGGGCATTTGACTAACCGAAGCGTGTTAAGCTCGGTAAGTTATCACACTCAGATTCAAATTGATGCGACTGCCACTGAAGTTTTCCGTTTCAAACAGTAATGAAAGAATAACAATCCTCTCAATTTCTATTACTTTGCAGCGCAAACAATATTTTCTCATACGGTGAAAAAACAAACCAGATAAAATTTACAGTGACAGTTTGAATGGAAGCGTGATCGGTAAAGGTATTTCTTGTGTGCGCTGCATTATCGGTAAAGGTATTTCTTGCGTGCACGAAAGAGCAGAGGAAGTTCTCTAGGGGTTATGTTGACACTGTTAGAAATCATGAAAGGGAAACCTTTTGAAAAACTGCAACCACACAAAATTTTCAATTTTCAATTACAATTACATATCATGCTTACATGCATGCATTGGGTCATTTCCTACTCCTGCCATCGATCCATGTTGCCTTTGCTCAGTGTTCATTAAGTTTCATTCAATCTTGTCACCCCTATCACTGGGATGAATGTCTATTTGAAATTAGAGCTTGTTAATGTCAACATAGCCCATGCTAAGCATGGGGCCATGACTTATTGATCTAATCACTAAAATATGGTTTGGGATGCTTTCAATAACAGGTATCTAAATTATTGCTATCCATGAACCGTTTCCTATACTTCAACACCATAATAAGGCACCTAATTTACAATTTCATCAAAAAGGTTAAAGTAAGATTGTTATATCTATTACACAAACTTTACTACCATAGATTATCTACTTGTTACTAAAGAAGCATTTAGGTACCCAATTTCCTAAACTTCAACACCATAATAAGGCACGTAATTTACAATTTCTTCAAAAAGTGTAAACAAAGATCGTTATATCTATTACACAAATTTTACTACCATAGATTATGTACTTGTTACTATGGAAGCATTTAGGTACCCAGTTCAAAAGTTTGAATGCTATGCTAGGTCAAATTCTAAAAATTTCTCCAATCGTGAAAAATTTGCAGAACAATGTTAGCTTTGCAGTAACCCATCCCATGGTTAAACAATTCATTGGAATGGACACATCCCAAGGATACATGATTATTGGAATTCACTCCTTAGTGTTGGTGAACCAAGTAGGAAATTGTTTGCATTTAATGTCAAACATCCTAATTGTGTTTTTCAGCTCCTAGTAGTCATTCATCTTTCTGGCTAGGTTCTTAATGATGGATTGTTTGTCTCTAAACCATGCTCTAAGAACTTTAAGTTCAGCATTTGTAGTCTCAAACTTCTACTTACCATCCTTGTGATGCTTGAACTCTGCATTGTATAACAGATACAAGCTAGCCACTTGTTGTTCTAATTTTGATCATGGCCATCCAATAGTTGGCATTGCCAAGTTTGCATATCGGAGGTTGGCCAACTCCATATACTCTATCATTTGTTCGATTTTCAACTCCTTCAAGTAGATGTCTTCCAAAAGGTCAAAGATGTATAGAGTCATTGCCTAGTTCCCACTAGTTATTCCAGCAACTTTTTGTGTTGGGCTGCATCTAACTTTTAATTGGCCATGCCTATGGATGTTTGAACATCTTGAAGTGTAGATATGTTTGGTACAGATGTAATGGCCACATTCAATGCTTCAGCTACATGATCAACCACCACTTTAGCCATTGGTTCCTACCCTTGCTGCTACATCATCAAGATAGTTACCCCTTCCCCTTTCTCCAACCACATTGAGAAAGTGGTAGCATTCCTAGATATTTTTGGAAATAAATGATGTTGCAATAATGACACCATCACCTCTTGAGTGTTGGGATTTGACGTCATAGGTAGTTGTATTTGTTGAATAAAAAATATTAGACCACCTCTTTCTATTTAGCTAGCTGTTCAAGCCACCTCATTAAGGTGACTCATCGTTGGTCGATACACAAATGGATTTGCCCTGCTCATTCATGCTCATTAGTGTTGTTTACTCAAGAGCTTTCTTAGATTTTGTAGAAATGCTTAATGGCTATGTGGGCTTCGAGTGTCGTTTCTTAAGTGGGTGGTCGTAGCAATTGCTCCTCTTCTTAGGTGGCCACTAGCATTTTATCTTTTATGATTTTTGATCATGAGGCCAAAGAAGAATGCCTGAGTGTATCATTGGAATAGTGAAGAATGCCTACCCTTTTACAAAGTTTCCTAATGAGGTATGGAAAGGTCAAGGTCTTCCTTTTACATTCATTTTATTTGAAGCTCTTCTCGATCTCCATGTAGATTAGCTAGCGTGAGTGCACCATACTCCTTACGATCAACCCCATAGCATTGATGGGTCCACTCCCTCTTGGCCTTAGGATCACCTTTGGTGGATAGCTCTACTAGTTTTGTTTCAAAATTAGGCAACCCAAGTGCTTGTAAGATAGCTTCTATTGAGTAGGATACTTAAATGTCCTTAATTTTGACAATGGACCCTAGCCTTCGACTACTCTAGAAGAAATATGTCTCTTCCATGTACCATTCCCTAGTAGATGTAATAATTGGCCACATGGGAGATGCTTGTAGTTGTGTCTTGACATCCTCTACAGCTTTCTCCAAAAATGGCTTGAAATTGATCACTTGAAGAATGAATCTTTGGATCTCTTAGGACTTGATGATGTCTAGGCAGGCTTGAGTCAAAATGATCTCAAGCCTTGGTGCAAGTCCAGGCATCTCCTCTTTGGGATTGTTTTGTTGCTACTTCTTCTAAAATCTATCAGCCAGACTCCACTTCGGGCTCCTTATGAAAAGATCCTATTGCATGGATTACTTGTGGTAATTCTTCACCCTATTCTTGTTGGCCCCTTCTTGTTCTGGGCCGCTTTTCCCATGGTTGTAAGGGTTCTCCTTCCTGTAGGCATTTCTATTTTGGTGTCATCTATAATCACAATGAGACCATGGATTAGCAATCATTGTGTAACATTCAAGCAATTGGAATATCTTTATCTCTTAAGGATAGTTACACTTTGGCTAAGTTATGATTATGACTAATTTAATTATTGCAATTATTATTTGTTTATGTGTTATCATTAATAAACCATCCTAAACATTGTTGGAAGGGTTAATCTTTGAAAAGATTGGTGTTGCTATGCTATTAAGGTTATTAACCTTTTGGGGAGTTTGGAGAATTTTCAAAAAATTTTATTAGAAACCTTAAGGTTTGTGGCTGCCACGATAAAGATCTAACCTCCAATAAATGCAAGATCGAGAAACGGAGTGATTTGGATAAATGGTTGGGAAGTTATGAGCTTTGGAAGGTATTGAGCTTTGAAAAACTGCAAAAAGTCCGTATGTGTTACAAGAAAATGACAAAAAATTCCTAAGTGCTAGGCAATATATATAGCATGTACACACTACATCAATGAGGTCTCATTGACAGGGCCTTGTCAACGTAGCTATTGATCATTATTAACTATTATTGACCTTGGTCAAAATTTCAAAATACAAGGAATTTTTGGATGAAATTGGGATCCAATGAAAGCTTAAAGGACCAAGAACAATACGAAAACATGAGAAAATGGCATTGAATCTCATACATTTGGAAAAATAGAGAAAAATTAATTTAGAGGATGAATGAAATAAAAGGCTAAGGAGCACTAAGAAGAATACTCAATAGATATGCAAAAGATAGGATTATGCCATGTCAAAGCTAAGGAATCTTAACTAACCAAACCAAGAGCTATGTAAGTGGGTCCTCCCCATAGTAGGCTCATGCCCTTTTTGTCCTTGCATAGCCTCAACTAAAGAGTTCATGGGTCCCACAGTTAATTAATGGTCATGAAAAGTTAATAACTAACCAAACAGAATCTACCCAAGAATCATAACACATCAAACCAAGACCTAGAGCATAACATAAAACCCAATAGTGAGGTGAGTTATGGCAGCATGTATGGATGATAGAGAAGGTGGAATGGAGTTCAAAATTGAGGTCATAAGAAGTCCCTTGTGGAATTTGTAGTTAAAATGATCCAAGAAGATCCATCTTGAGTCCTAACCAAAACTAGCCTCTTTCAGTGACTTCGCATCACTACTGTAAGACTAATCCACTTACTTGAGATATAAAAGTGCTTCCACAAAACAACCACCATTCCACAAAGTGAGAAAAAGCGAAGTAGAAAATGAGAGAGAGAGCCTTAGTTAGAGGGGACTTTCAGGCATAGGTGCATGTTATTTGAGTCCCATAACCAATGCTTTTAGCCTATTTATTTGTGCAAGGGATGTGCTTTGAATTTCCATTATTATTATTTTTGAAATTGGAATCACACCATGCAAGGACTTATTTGTGTCAAAGCGGTGTGCTTTGAATTTCCATCATTTTGTTTCTTTTTATGGGAACCATACCATGCAATGACATTATTTGACTTTCTATTAGTGGTTGGTATGGAACAGTGAGAAGTTTGTAAAAAGACACTCAAGCAAGTAGAAGAGTACATAGACTATTGAGTTGCCTTAAAGTCACACCCTTTACAAACCTTTGACTTCTTTCTAATTCTAGAACTACCAAGGTCACCAATTGATTAAAAGTTTCTTTAATCAAAGGGACCTCAAATTCCTAGAATAAGGAAAATCATAGAGTTCATTGGATGGGTGGATGACATGGACTCACTACTTGTTCCATGAAAAGTAAACCATGTCAAAGTCATGAGACATTAGAATTTAAAAATAGAAACTGGACATCGACAATTACAACATTAAGCACAAATCATCATTACTAAACAGTAATAGCAACACTGTGTCTTTTGTTAATAAAGTAATTTTTATTAGTGAAAATGAGAAAATCTCACACTCAAATAAAACAAAACAAAGAAAAATATATAAGAAAGTGTAAAATAATCAAGAAAGTTCAAAGGTACCAAAGATCGTGTAAAATTAAAAGAATTTGTAAAATAAATACTTTGTAAAAATCAAAAACATGAAAAAAAAAAGTATAAAAACTGAGAAGCCAATTTAATTGCATCACAAATGGTCATCTTCCCCATAACTGAGTTGGAAAGAGGAGATTTGAAAAATAGAACATGGTTGTCCATCTGTTGAGGTGGTAGTTGCACTAGCTTATCTTAGTTCTAGGAAAGGTTTTACTTATTGGATGTTGATCAAATGCTTTTTATTTGGGTGTTCAAGCTTGTAGATTATCATGGTCCCAGAGGGAAAGGTTTCATCAATTACATAAGGTTCCTCCCACAATGTTTAGAATTTTTCTTTTTGGGGTACATGTATGGGGTTTTAGTAGAGAAACCTATGTCCTAGTTGAAGTTTTACTTTCTTGATCCTAAGGTCATGATGTTGCTTGCTGAATGCCTTCGTTGCCTCATGCAAGGATAGGGCTACTAATCAATTTTCAGCTAATACATTTAGGTTGATTAATCTTTCTTTCTATGCTAGACTTAGGTTAAGATTTAGATGACAAGCCATTAAGAGTGTCTGGATTTTGGATTGAATCAAAAGTGTTGGAATTTTTTCATATACATTGAAAATTTTTTGAAGTGAAGTTAATATTTGGATCATTTGATCTTAAGCTTGAGTTGGGGGTTCAATAGGATTAGGTACCTCATTTGGGTTTATGATGGACTGAATTGAGGTCTTTGATTGATCCTCATTCAAACCAATGTTAGATGGTAGGAATGAGAAAATGTAGGACCTTGAAAATAGCTATTTGTAGGTTGATTCATTTTAAGGGGAACAGGAGTTTGGAACATAGTGTTGGTCATTGGGAACGTTGGTAGAGGACTATGTTGCATAGGATTGCTAACGCTCATCATTCCAAACTGGGTTTGAATGCTGTTCATAAGGGTAATTTGTTCTAGTTCCATGGCTTTAGCCATTGCTCCTTGTATTTCTGTTATGTTGGGGTTTGATTTGATGGCATAGGCAAAGAATGGATTAATGGTAAAGAGGTAAAAGTTGAGGATGCCATTGGATTATGAACGCATCTCACTTGGCACCTAGGCCAGCTGGTAAAGGAATCTAAGGTTGTAATCCTTGACATTTTTCCTAGGTAGCTTTCTTAAGTTAGTGAAGTTGCTAAATGCTATGGTAGGGCTTGTGAATTTGTCAAACTAAGTCAAAAACTTATTTTTGAACTCCTTCCATAAGTTAATGGAGGCATTGGGGAGCATCAAAAACCATTGGGTTGCTTTGGTTCTGAAAGTTGTCACAAATACCCTACATGCCACATCATTTTGGACAATGTTATAGATGCCTAGTAAGGTTTCAAAACATTATATATGTTGGTGGGTATCACTAGAAGGGTTTGTGGGGTCATAAAACAAATTTATGTTCTGAAGTGACTTTGGAATGTCATGGTAGTTAGTAAAGTTAAAGAGGTTACTGACCAAGGGAGCTGAGGTTTGATTGGCTACCATCCTAGTCCGAGTTCTCCTAGGAATAAAACTTGCAAAATGTGAGTCTTCTTGTTTCCTTAATGCAAAGAGATGAGTGAATGGTCGGTTAGAAGCAAAGGAAAGTTTACTCATAAAACATAAATATAAAATATAATTGTTAGAATGAAACTATAAAATTGTGTAAAAAGAAAAGACAATATTGAAATAATATTTTTTGAAAAGAAAAATAAATGTATAAAATTAAAATGCAAGATCAACTTAAAATTGCATAATCAAATAAAACCACCTTACCTAACCTAGGACTAAGGTAAGGATCACCAAAACACATATTCGAAAATGGGATTAGAAAGAAGGATTTAAAAAAAATGACAAGGAAAAGATGAAAGAAAATGGATGATGAGACTCGGAAGTTCTCAAGAAACGAACTTTTGATAATAAGAAATAAAGGGCTCAAAAATTCTTTAAAAAGCTTTTTCAAGACAATGGCTAAAAAAAGAAATTTTATATGAAACAAGTTTGAAATCAGGAAAATGAAATTTTTGAAAAATAAAAATAGGAACTGGAAAAGGACAGAAAATAAATATTTTTAAAAATGGGATAATAAAGGTCAGAGAAACGACAAGAAAAGCTGATAAACAAAAGGTTTGGGAGAGGCCCTCCTTCTAGTGCCAAAAAAGTGTTGATGCATAAATTTTGGTCACACCAACACCGAGAAAGAAAACTTGTTTTAGGAGACTATTACCTAAGGTGCCTCCCGTATGGGTATGGAAACCTGGAAATAGTCTCAGCTGCAGAGGGCTATGTGGCCTTTTGCAAATAATAAGCTAGAAAGAAATCTGGAATATAAATTAAATAATTATCTTCAATACAATAAGTAATTAAAAGAATTAAATTTTCCCTGGTCCTGCTAACGTTGCTGGTTCATGACTGCCAATGGTATCCATTGCTAGGCAGGAAGGCTGCAATCGCCACGAGAGAGGGAGAGAGAAAAAAAAGAGAGAGAGACTGCCCACTGCAATCCGCACAGGGTAGCAACTGCAGTTCTCAAAGTCTGCCATCGTTTGCCATCTTTGTGCACCGTCGTAGAGAGGAAGATCATCAACCCACGTCTGCACCACCGTGACAAGCTCATGCCATCGCCAAGAAGACCTGCAAGGATTTGATTTTGAGCCACTGGCTCCTGCCTTGGACCCTCCTCAAAGATCAATAAGAAGCCTGTAAAAAAAGAGAAGAAAAGAAGAAAACAATTGACGAGTGGAGAGGAAGCTGCCCATTCAGACTAATAGCCAAAGGCTATTTTTGGGACCTCTCCTCTCCATGATCCAAGAGCCCCC
>MNCI01035519.1:1360624-1391752 GCA_015680685.1 Gnetum montanum
ATAATGTGTCTCTTTGCTTGCTTGTTTGCCTCCTTAATATGGGTAATGTCTTTTATAACTGCTGGCATCAATATGGATAACCTCTTCAAACTTTAATTACCGAACTTTAAAATAGGTAACATCTTTTATAACTACTATCATTGTCATTAATACCATCAATGGGTAACCTATTCAAAATTTAATATGGATAACGTCTTTTATAACTACTATCATCAATGTGGATAACCTCTTCAAACTTTAATTAACAAAATTTAATATGGGTAACGTCTTTTATAACTGCTGCTTGTTTGCCTCATTGCTTCCTGTTCTGAGTTCTACTGTTATTTGGTGCTCCCCTACTTACATACAGCCACATGGCTTTTCTGGCGTTTCCATGTTTCTTCATCTTCCTCTAACCCCATGTGTTTGCACGTCTTCCACTGTCTATATAAACTCCACTCGAGTAACAGGGTTGCAAAACACAGAAGAAGCACACTCATCTTTGTTTGTGTGTGTGTGTTTGTGGGCTGATTTTGTGGTCATCTTTGTTTTGCGATCGTCTTTGTTTGTGTGTGTGTTTGTGGCCTGATTTTGCGGAGATGGCTTTGAGTTGCACAGCTCTGGTGATGGTGGCTTTGCTGCTCAGTTTCATGAGCGTACCCACTGAGAATGCTGAATTAGTTCTCTATCTCTTCTCGATGACATTGACATGGTTATGGTATCTGATGAGGGAGAAATCCCAATTTTTTATTGCAATGAGCCACTGGGGCTTCCGTGAATTTACAGAGACAGTAAGAAAAGGTGTGGCAGCCAGTCAAAAGATTTACAGAGATGGCGATGGTTGCGGTGAATGTGGTGCGTTCGCATTTTTCTACAATTTTTAAGCTTGGTTTTCTTTTTTTTCCATTGTCGTTGTTTGTGGCATAAGAAACAACTGTCTGCAAATTTTTGGATTTATGCACCGTATTTAGTCTACGTTTTGGGCTCAACAAACTGGAAAATGACTGGTTGGTCTCGTTAGATCTGTTTTATCCTTGAGAACATCATTTCAATAACATGTATCCGACAACACATAGGATTTTGCACTAATAATTTGCTTGCCCAAGTAGTGGACTGACTTTATTCCTTGCAAACCGAGTAAGCCTAGCTACGACCAAACCTTGAGACAATTCAACTAATTTGCATTTCTGTTATTAAACATGTTTCTACATTCTTCGACTGGCTAGAAGTTGAAGCTACTATGCGATTTCGTCTCCTTAAATGAATTTTTGACTTGGACAAAACGGTTTCTGTTTTTGGGTTGCGTTGTTTTAGATCTGTAGTTCTGGTGTAGAGAATTTTTGGGTGGCTGGTATGTAAAAGCTTTTCACCATCAGATTTGTTAAAAATAGCTAAGTTGCTTATGATGTTTAATTGTGAGTGTGATTAGGTAGCTGTATTTTCTTGGTTTTGTTGTGTTTTGGAAACTTCAGGCAATGATAGGTATTTGAAAGAAAACTTGTCATGTCAATATTGTTATCCTAAAGGAAACCAGAGTACCGAACTAATGTCACCTTTAAACAAACTTATGGTTTTTTTTTAAAAAAAACCATGACCCTCCACCGTAAGGTTTCATATAAATCTTACAACACTTGACCATCTGGAGACACAGCAGCAGACGTTTGTGGGAGTTTGTTACTATTGTCTGAAGGTGTATGAAATGAACACTGCTCAGACTGGCCATCTTTTGCAATCCATGTTTCCCTGGTTTTAGTGTTTATGGTCAAAAGTCTTCTCAGGACTGTTTTCATCTTGAATAACAAGAAACAGTTACCGGTAATTAAAATTACAGTGGAATACAGAATTCTTTTCTTTCTTACTTTGCTATTTCCACTTCCAGTATGGGTTTTCATCCGTGTTTCATTGTTTTTTTTTTGTTTTTTTTTCCATTTTGCATTTCTTGAATACTTGATCATTCTGCTATATTATTTACTGGACAAATTCATGAAATTTGTTATCATGTTTGGGTCATTTTCTGCTTGAAAACAGAAGCAACCACTGAATTTTACTTTGATTGTGAGGATTGTGCACTAGACACTGAGGAGCCTGTTTCAGCTGGGCCGGTGAAGAAATTGATTAAGTACGTGAAGAAATTGATCAAGTACTTTGAAAATATGATTTTCATGATATGAATTTTCTGTTGCTTGTGATTTTAGTTTCTGTAGTTTAATGTTTTGATTATTGTGCAGCATGAAAAATGAAAATATAAAGCAAGAGGTAGGATTACTCTCAGCTCATTCTCTGCAGTTCAAAATTTTTTATAATTATTTTTGCCTTGACTGGATATAAAATCTTCTTCTTTTCTTTTCAGACTTTTGAAAAGAAGAAGGCTAGACTACTACTATACAAAGAAGAACAGTTGAGCCTTATTGATTTGGCACAGGAAAACGATGATCTCCTTCCACCATGTTGTGATTATGTTTTCCCAGAATTTTCTCCAGGTTTGGGGTTATTTTAATTTTTGTGCATGATTTTGTTTTATCTTCTTTCAGTTTTGTTGTGTTTGCTGTTTTAATTCGTGCCTAACTGATGGTATTGTGGTTTTGGTAAATGTAGAATTCCTTAACTTGTATTATTCTCATGTGTGCGGATTGTTTTTGATTCCACCACACGTTTTGGCTGAATTCATGGTGCTTGCTGTTGGACTGGTTTTTGTTTTGTTTTCCTTTCCAATTCTTGTCTTCCACAATGTTTGCTAAATTTTTTTTTGGGTGCATATGACATTCTGGTTTTGGAAGGGTAGGATAATAGAGGTTTAGTTTTTGTATATTTAAATTACTTGCCCACTGTTGTTTTTTATAAATTGAACTTGTTTAATAACAATAGTGTTCATAACGGTTTCTGCAAACTTATGCTATGTGGCTCTCTTTTTTAGAATTTGATTTATGTACAACTTATAGTTAACTGGTAAACCTGAAATTATGTCCAGGCATAGCAAAAGAGAACTACTTACGTCAAAGTCTACCCTGGCACCCTGCATTCTTTACACAACCAGGTTGTTAATACACTTGCATTTTTTGCCCATGTGTTAATGATATTTTTCATGTTGCAAACAAATACCATGTTTGGTTGATGTGAAACCAAAATGACCAAATCTTGTACACGGTTTAATTTGTAGGGATTCTTGATGAAATGAGTTGATTGCATATACAAATATGAAACCCACATAGGACCCCGGTACTAGCAATGCTAGAAAGAATGAGGTGGGTGCCCACTCAAACAGTACTTTTGTAAAAGACAAAAGAGTGAAAGCTAATTTCTCAAAAACAAAGAACAATTGTGGCCCTTGTATTTCTATTGCTACACCACAAGAACAAGCAAATCGAACTCGTCTACCATCACACAAGAGAGTTCCATCTATTTCCATCATTTCATTGCAAAATCCTGGTCAACTTGTGGGCAAGGATAATGGGCATTCGCCTCTGGGGAAAAACCTATATTCAGACATAAGAAAACCTTCTATGGATCCTTCTGTTTTGCTTGATAAAAGTCAAAAGCACAAGAGAGGACCTTTTGATGTAAAGCCTTGTACTGCATGCTGTAAGTATAAACAATATGCATCAAAACCAACTCGGTTGAGACTACCATCTCCAACAATTGGTTATTTTTCTAAGGTTAGTATGTCCCAAATTTCTTGTAGAATAAATTTGTTTCATATTGTAAGAAGTAGAAATTTGAGTAGGAAAATTTGCAAAAATTTGTTTTATCCTATTTTATTAAAATTCTTGCTTGTGGCTTTTGCAGGACAACATCTCATCCTTGTGCAGTACTTGCAGACAAGCCATCCTTGTGCAACACTTGCAGACAAACCATCCTTGTCCAATACTTGTAGATAGACCATTATAAGATCAACCATATTTTCTGCTCAAAGCTATGTATCAAATGAATTCTATTTTTTCAAGTAATGCAAACACTCAATAAATGTTTCTAAACTACAAAATTAAATTGCAAAAGTTTGATTATAGCTATGATAATACTGTGTCATAAATATGACTTATATTTATAAGCATTTATTATGACTATGACTTCATGGATGTGACTTCACATCACAAGTTGTGACATCACATCACAACCTCTTACAACCACAACTTTATTGTTTATCACCTAACAAAACAATGAGCTAACTACTAAAACTGCACTCTTAAGGTATATATATTAAACATTATAATGTAAAGGGGTCTTGTGCAACTTGAACTAACAATCTCTTGCTTACATAATATTTATTAAATAATGAGATCTAAAACCAATGAAGGCCCTATTCATTGGTAATTATTCATTATTTGATGAAACTTGAGTATGAGCTATAATGCCAAGCAACCTTCATGTATTTCTAAACATGGATTGATCTTTGGATTTATCAAACTAATTTTAGAATTCCTTTTTTACGAAATTTTTTAAAAAATTTATAACTCAATGCTACCTAATAGAGTCAAACTTGTGACCTAGGGCTACTAGGCCAAGATCCTTACCACTAGGCTAATACCTAAGTTATATTTTGACATGAACATATATTCCTTCCATCTTTAATTATAGACAATATTTTGACATGAATATATATACTTTGACTCTCATAACCTAAATTATACAAAATACTTTGACTTGAACATATATTCCCTCCATCTTTAGTTAAAATAACAACTTTCAAATGCATTGCCTTAATGTGCCACCAGCCAAATAGGGAAGACCATTCTATACTTAATAAAATTTAGTGTTTTTTTCCCTAGTAATTGCTTGTACATGTGAGAATTTAGAAGGTGATGGGCTGCGATATTGCATGGGGCACACTATCGCATCCGTCATAATATCGCATCCCCCCGCAATATCACGTATGCGATATCACGTCTTCCTTATGATATCGCATACACGATATCGCAGTCTGCCGCAATGTCTATAAATAAGAAGTGGCTCTCCCTTATTCATAATCCTAGTTAGATTGTAGTGAAACTCTAGCAGTTTGATCCCTCCAAAGTTAGATTTTTTCCAGTGTCTGCCTACAATGTGGTGAATGTAATTGTACGGTGTCTTTATTCGAGTGTGATGTACTTGGACACACACATGACCGGCAATAAAGATCAAGATTACTTCATCATTGCAGCATTCACTTTGTTTGTTTATTTATTTAATGTTATTTATTGCTTTCATAGCACGGAATGAGTACGACTTGATTACAAGCATTTATGGATGTGTACAGATAATCAAGAAACAGATGCTCATCGTGATTAGTTTCTCTCTCATCCTTAAACTCCTAGAACACGGAACGAGTACGACTCGATTACGAGCATTTAAGTGTGACTACTTGGTAACCCAGTGGCGTATCTAGGATCTACGCTTGGTAACCCAGTGGTGTATTTGGGATCTACGCTTGGTAATCCCAGTGGCGTACCTAGGATCTACGCATGGTAATCCCAGTGGTAGCCATGCACGAGGTCCAAGATGTGTACGGTTGATGGTCCAAGATGTGTACGGTTGATCAAGGAATCAGCTGCTCGTCGCACTTAGGCTAGATTAGACTCTCTTACCCTTTTCCTCCTAGCTTAGCTTAGTTAATATTATTTTTCCACTGTCTCAGGAGTAGCATAGAATTAGGAACACATCATACACCTCACTCTGGACCAAACCATATGTGACAAATATAAATACTAGTCCTGGTGGGAAGAGAGTGAACTACGACCTAAGGTTAACGATCTAGGTGCCACAACTAGTCCGTCTGCAGAGTTTGACCGGATTGCGCATGAGAACACTCGTATTCGTATGGTTGAGCATAGGGGTATCTCTGCCACTCATCGTTGGTGCCATTGCCGGGGATGGTGCTAGTTATCTAGATTAGTTATATCATACAAGGTCTCTGTAAAGAACTTAACGATATATCTTTCAGAAAAAAGAATAATAATATAATTATTAACAGGCACACGTAATTCACACACAACTTCACAATGCCTCTCTTACAAGATAATAATAACGCCACACTTAGTGAGGAAGTTCATTGGAGAACCAACGAACTATATGATGATGAAGATTGGAGTATACAACCTGAAGTGGGAGTTTCTTATAAACATGAAAAAAAACAACGTCATCGCAATACACAAAGACATAACTTACCTGATGACGATGAACCCCCACTAGCCACTACAAGCTTAATGCAAATACAAGAGGCTGTTCGAATCTCACGTAGGCATCGTAAAGAGAGCCGACTACCTAGGCTCAATTTAAACAACTTTCCTAAATTTTCGGGAGGCTATGACTTAGATCCGCATCAACATTTACTAGCCTTCTATGATGCCTGCACATGGAATAATATTGATAATAGTTGGCAAAAACTTAAGCTCTTTCCTATGATACTCGTTGACCAAGCTAAAGTATGGTATAGATCGTTAAAACCAAATTCAATACGACGCTGGTCAACAATGGTAGAAGTCTTTAATGAAAAATATGAAACCTACACAAGAGTGTTAGCCTTGAGGAAACAAATCAAAGGATGGAAACAAGCAAAACATGAACCCTTGGACATGGCCTTAGAAAGATATTATGCATTGCTAAACGACTGTCCAGGCCATGGGTTTTCCAAGGCAAGGCTAATGTATCATATTATTGATGAGATACGTAATGAAACAAGAGAGACCTTAGGAACGTATGCTCGAGGTCAACTATACAACCTACGAACCCATGAAATGAAAGAGCTTATTAAGTAGGTAGCAAAAGAAGAAGGAGAATTAGCTAGATGGGAGAGTGTTGAAAAACATAAACGGGACCAAAGTCTCAACTTAACAAAGGTCCATGATCATAATAGGGAGAAATCAACAAATCTCAAGGTGGAGACATCATCTTTGCCAATACAACAATTGTTAGAAGAAGTCGAGGAAAAGATTAATAAGATGTTGAAATGGATGCATCAAAAGTCTGGAGAATATATCAACAACATTGGAGATAGAGTTTTGACAACCCAGGAAACATGACACAACAGTAGACATTCAGAAAGAAAGAATAAAGGGAATAAGTGCTCAATTGCCAATCTTACGTACGAATGCAACATATGCCTGTACGATCACCCCAAGGGCCAATGCCCAATACTATTACATATACATGAGCATTGGGTAAACATGCTACATCCAGAGTTCGTACAGAGATACTGTGTTTGATCACAGTGGCAACAATCCCAGTCGTGGGGGAGACCACCCTTAGACTGGAGGCACCCATCATATTTTTCGAATCCAAATTCTTATCACGTTCAACATCTTGTTTCTCCATTTGGGCCACCATACTCTATCTCACCACAATACCATTCTCCACAATACTATCAACCCATACCTTTAACACAACCACCACCATATGCACCTTATATTCCTCCTAACTTTCAACATTCTCATCCTTTCCCTTCTTTCACAATGCCACCAACTATTCCTAAGGTGTTTGTGCCACAACAACAACCCACGAACAACACTTGTGCTACTGCTTCCAACAGCAGTGAAAAGCCTCCTCAACATCAAAGGCATTCCTTCTTTAAACATAGTCGTAGGAAGGGATAACATAATTCTAAGGCCACTGCATCTTACAACTCAGCACAAGCCCCACACTGTGGTGCACCCTTACCTTCGAACCCAACATCTCATGTAAAGTCATCAGGGCCACCAATTCATGCTCCAATAATCATACGGCCCAATGAACACAACCATGGAAGGCATTAACCTAATCCTTGCATATCATCTAATGGTCACAAACATCATAGTGGGTCAACTCGTTATCTGGAAACTACATCGTATAAAGTTCCCCACTATGCTTATTATAATCAACTGAGTGAACCCCGAGGGGATCACTATAGACCAGTCCCAATACTTTCAACATGCAAGGATCCTTATTTTCCATTTATTAATCCTTGCCACACTCAATCAATTAGTTATGGGGGATATCCCCCATTCCCATAACAAGCAGGATTAATAAATAATTCTCTTTTCTTTAATTTTTCAACTTTTTGTTTTATCTTTTTGTGTGTTTGTATTTTTAAGCTTTTGTAAGTAATCTCATCTACGAATAAAAAACTCATGTGGATCGTTGGTTGAGGTGTGTTTTATGTTATTAAGTCATGAGTGATCAATTGTTTAGAACAGTGAGCCCATTACATCCACTCATCCACTCTATAAATAAGAGGGTCTGTTCATGGGTACAGTGATATTATTGAAATTCTTAAAACTTAAAATTCATTTTGTGTTTATTTTACTCAGAATGAAGAAGGATGGACCAAGAGGGAATGATTAGGGTGTGACATCAAGGGGACTTGTGGACTCTCTTTGGTGACAACTGTGGGTGTTATCATGCAACGCGGTTGTACTAAGATCCTTGTAGATCTAACAAAAATGGGAGTAAGAGTAATCAAAAGGGCACTCGACAATCAAAAGTTGTTCTAGGGGGTCCCATTGGAAAGACATGCACCCATGCCTAAAGGTTGGCAGCTTCTCTAGCTTTAGTTAAGTGAAAAAAAAGAGAAAGAGAAAGAAAAAGGAAGTGCCATAAAACAAAAATCACTCCTCCCTTGCACTAAACACCAAGGATCGTACACCCTGTTGTTGTGGTATTTTCATAGTTGTTCATCATGGGATGAAACAATGCGATGTCACTAATTAGAAGGATGGACTTGGTCCTGATCTTGGAATGATGGGTTAATGACACCTTAATCATGCTTTACATGTAGGATTCATTATGCCATGGGTCAGTTACCTCATGTCTTGATCTCTACGATCCCTTTCTATAGTTTGTCTCATCTCACTGTTCATGTAATTGTAGCTCATGTCCCGTGTAGCATAGAATTTTCATCTCATTCTGGTGATATTTACATGTGTGTGTTTTGTGAAATTAGTGTGGATTACATCTAACCCTTCTAGTGCCCATGGACACTTTAAGTGTGGTTACACAATGGCATTATAGGTTGGAACCTGCTTTGGGGAGGATCCACTTGTGTAATTTTTTGTAATCTTCACTTATGACATAGCTCACACACATCATTTCTTACCATCAGCATATTTTTCATGATATTCTTTCCCTTATTATTATCCCTTTAAATTTTAACGTTCCAATGTATCATTACATTCCCTTTTCTTCGTAATCGCAAAAATTTTAATTGCTAAAATTCACATCATTATCATTCCTACTTCCTTTCAAATCGATGAAATTGCCCTAGACCATCTTAATATTTGCCAATTTCCTCAATTCTAACATTAATTTCAAGAAAAATAATTAAAAATTTAGTATTTTTTAAGTGTCTCACATTAGTAGGGACGAGATATTGTGTACACGATATCGCATCCCACATGATATAGCGTACACGATGTACCATACGCGATATCGCGTCCTATTTTTCAATAAATAGGAACCCCCCAACACAACACTTAGCATCATTTTGCCATTTTTGTGGGGGGAGTTGTTGAAAGTTTTCTCTACGACTTGCAATTGTGTGACCCTTGCTTTTTCACTCATATCTCACGCACTGGTGCTCCGAATTTAATTCCATTTGAACCTATTTGAACCCAGAGTGTTGAGTTTAGTCGTAGGGGAGAGACACTTACCAAAAAGTGCCTAACTTTTTTGAAATTTATTATCGCCCAAAGGACATTAGTTAGGGTAATTCACTTAACACTTAGAATAATTGTGCTAACTATCATATGACCTTAAGTACACCAGGAGATTAAAACGATAAGCACCTAAGTTACAAAGACCCATCATTACAAACTTTTGGGCACAATCACACGTTATAACATACAATCTTTAATTAAGGCAAGTAGTAAGGTATAACTTGATTTCCAAAGCAACCTTACTAACGCTTGATAAGTGTGATTGCAGAGTGACCCCGAAACGTGCACAACACGAGGGTCCTATTCAAGGTGGAGCAAAACAACCTTGGCAAGGTAGAAGACAAGCTCTTACTAGATAACATACAGAATAGGAGGTGCAATCATTTAGTATCCATTAAGAAGGACCTCCTACTAGGCGATCCGGGTAGGCAGAAGGAGGAGCTGCTGCGATGCCTGAACTAGGACAACAACTCATGTTGCCCCCGGAGTGTGTTCAAGCTATCCATGAGAAGTCCACATTTGCTGCAGTGATTGTGGAGCTTAACTTCAAATCTTTTACAGAGTTTTCTCCTAAGGTTGTTAGGGATCACCTCAAAGGGTCTCCCTTATGGCCTATTCTCTCTGAAAGCAGTGCCTAGTACTTAGGTGAAATGTACATGTTCTAGCACAATAGGGAGCAAGGCACCACAGTTAACATTTGTGGTGTGACAGTAGATTTCTCTGTGTAGTCTATGTCAGAAGTGTTGAATCTTCTAAATTTAGGGCCTTATGTTGCTTGGTTATCTATCCGTTCAGACCCCGATGTGCGAAAGGATTGGTTAGAGAAGGCATATGGCAGAGATAAAGCTTTTGGTGATCTGACAACGGAAGAGAGGATTTATTTCAAAATTGGAACCTATTAGCTCTTCCCCACAAAAGGTTTGAAAAGAATATCTACGTATGCAACAAGGGGATGTGCATTGTTGATGGGATAGGTTAACGCTAACCTTTCCCATCTATATTTGATGGATATCCTAAGGTGATTTGAAGAACAGAAGTTAAGGAAGATGGTGTTGCCTTTTTCCTACCTTATCAGAAAACTTTGCCAATGGGCTAGTATTCGGGGGTACACAAATGATGTCCTTCAAGAAAGCCAGAATTCTTCTTATGCTGAACTACTCAAGGCGCTAGCTCCAAGGAAGAGCACTGGCGAAGTGTTGAAACCTGAAGAAGAAGAAGAACAGATGATTGAACCACCTGCAACTTAGCTTATAGGACCCAGTCAACCTCCAACCATGGTTCCCAGCCAGCAATAAGAAGCAAGGCCTAGCACAGGCCAAGGTCAATGGCTGCCACCGCAAGACTACAAACTATCGATGAGCCATCTTAGGACCATCGCTGAAACAGTCAGTTGGGGAAGTCGTGATGACACAAACCTCTTCCACATCATCAATGATGTCGATCAGCCTACAATTTTGTTAGATTGCACAAAGAGTGAGTTATCAATTTAGACAGGAGGAGGAAAAAGCAAATGGTCACAACAGATCTTTTTAGGTGCAGTTAGAGATTGGTGAAGGGGCCACTATGGTGGTCATGCAACACCAGAATGCTATGGGAGCTGCTGAAGTGATCGCTGACAACATCAAAGAGTCCTTTAATGTGCCTGTTTTGCCACTGGTAGATCTTTCAGGAGCACAAGATGCTCAAAATCTTGCCGAAACCTCAATGACTCCTGCTGAACATGAGGATGCACTTGACAGATTGCTTCAAACAAGGTAAGTTATAACATCCCTGTTTGACATCCCTCAAGATATCACAACAATTCAATCAAACCTCATTTCCACCAAGGAGAAGTTGGTCATATCTGAAGCAAGGGCTGAGCATGCTAAACTGAAGTGCAAAAATTAAAATAGCAGCTTGTAACCTGACAAGCAACACAGCAGGATCCTTTGCAATTTGTTCCTGTAGACCAGCTTGAAAATTTCATACTCGAGCAATTAACAAAGCTAACTGTAGAGAATACGAAGTTGGTGAGAGAAAAGAAGAAGGCTGTTTGGGATGCCTCCACAGCAGAAGCACAAACCCATGTGCACCTTAAGGCACTTAGAGCCTCAGAAGAAGAGAATAAATAATTGGTTATAGATAACCTTTGGTTGCCCTGTGTGGAGAAACAAAAGAATGTTCTCGATGAACACTTTCATTAGCTATGAGAATAGTGTATTCGGGTCAACTGATATGTCAGCCGTTTAGCCAGAGAGAATCGAACCCTCTCAATGGAGGAGGTACGCGCTATTCATCAGAAATTAGCAATCCAGATAAGCGCATGGCAGAATGAGGTTAAAAAAATCTAAAGGAGCATTTTCCTGATCAATTGGAGATATACAAACAAATCTTGGAGAAGGAGATCCATATGGCCAAAGCTCAAATCAACAACATCAGTGCTTAGCACACTAATTGAAGGGACATATTGGACACTTACGCCTTTGCCCACCAAGCGGAAGTTAAAAATTAGGACTTGCAGATCCATGTCTTAATAGAATACATGGAGTTGACAAACCTCAAATATGCCAACCTTGCCATGTTAATAGCATGATGCCTAAGAATAGAGCTCAAATAGCAAGTAGCTTCCATGCATCTCAAATATGAGGTAGAATTTGTAGAACGCAAGAAGCTAGTTGCAAAATTGGATGTTGCAAATTCTGAACTTGAGATGGTCAAAGCAAGCTACCAAGGACAGAAATATGTAGCAACTAACTTGGCTCGACAGCTGACAGATCTTCATAAATACAAAGACAAAGCTAGAGCCTACGAAGAGGAATGATGGGTGTTCGTGGCATGGTCTATCAAAGCTAATCAGATGTTCCCACAACTACCCTGTCCATCGGAGGTGCTGACTCCATCAAACATCGAAACACTCGCATGGACGGCACAAGACCCTTGGACCGAAGAGGAGAAGCTCTAAGAAATACTTCAATGCCATCAAGCTTCCAAGCCTGGATCACACGACAAAGGGAAAGCACCCATGGAGGAGCAACTACCACCAGGAACTACATGAGTTCCCATTTTTGTAATAGTTGTAGTATTTTTTTGTGTTGTGTCTTCCCACACTGCAGCATTGTTTTATTTCATTCACTTAGTTAATAATTCCATACCTATCCACTGTGTAATCAATGAAACTTGTTCTCCTTGTAACTTAAGGATGAGTTTTTATTCAGTCGTGGGGGTCTGATGGGCCGTGATATCGCATGGGCCATGATATCGCGTACACGATATCGCATCCGTAGTAATATCGCATCCCCCAGCGATATCCTGTACGCGATATCATAGTTTGCTACAATGTCTATAAATAAGAAGTGACTCTCCCTTATTCATAATCCTAGTTAGATTGTAGTAAAACTCTAGCATTTTGATCCCTCCAAAGTTAAATTTTCTCCAGTGTCTGCCCGTAGTGTGGTGAATGTAATTGTACGGTGTCTTTATTCGAGTGTGACATACTTGGACACACACATGACTGGCAATAAAGATCGAGATTACTTCATCATTGCAGCATTCACTTTGTTTGTTTATTTATTTAATGTTATTTATTGTTTTCCTAGCACGGAATGAGTACGACTTGATTACGAGCATTTACAGATGTGTACGGATAATCAAGGAATGGATGCTCATCGCAATTAGTTTCTCTCTCACCCTTAAACTCCTAGAACACAGAATGAGTACGACTTGATTACGATCATTTAAGTGTGACTACTTGGTAACCCAGTGGCATATCTAGGATCTACGCTTGGTAACCCAGTGCCATATTTGGGATCTAGGCTTGGTAATCCTAGTGGTGTACCTAGGATCTACGCTTAGTAATCCCAGTGGTAGTCATGCACAAGGTCCAAGATGTGTATGGTTGATCAAGGAATTGGCTACTCATCGTACTTAGGCTAGATTAGACTCTCTTGCCCTTTTCCTCTTAGCTTAGCTTAGTTAATATTATTTTCCATTGTCTCAGGAGTAGCATAGAATTAGGAACACATCATACACCTCACTCTGGACTAAACCATACGTGACAAATATAAATACTAGTCTAGGTGGGAAGACAATGTACTGCGACCTAAGGTTAACAATCTAGGTGTCACAACTCGTCCATCTGCAGAGTTTGACCGGATCATGCATGAAAACGCTCATATTCATATGGTTGAGCATAGGGGTATCTCTGCCGCTCATCAGAAGGAATTGTGAAAAATGCAACTTCATAGTTTCTAATTCCAAAACATAGAATACACTGACAATGGTTGATTCATATATGCATGGCAAAGTTTGACTCTTTCAAATACTTACTGATGAAGGAACCATATCAACAAACATTTTGCCAGCACTAGTTGTGTTGGTGGTGAAGAACCTAAAGCATGTTGCTGGCTTCTACCATCCAAATTTTTCAGATTATATTTTTATATTTTAACTCTTAAGATTGAGATGTACCAATGGATGTAATGTATTAGGCAACAAATGAATATCAACAACAAATGAATGATGGATTGGTAGATGGTAGATTGAAAGCTTTTCGCCTTATTTTTCCTTTAATACAATAGGCATTTATACAAAGATACACAATTCCATAGACTTGTCTCATCATCATTTTTCTCTTGTTTTTAAGAAATGTTTAAAAAATAGAGTTGTCTCATCATCATTTGTCTCTTGTTTTTAAGAAATGTTTAAAAATTGTGAGAACATGGGATGTAATTCTGGATGTAATTAATGTCTTTTAAGTTTGTACCGAAGAAGTGAAGTGTGGCGGTGTGGTTTAGAGAGAAGCCTTTAAAAACGGTTTTCAAGGGGACATCAAAGGCGCCAAATACATACAAAGAATCCAATCCAAGTGATTATGTAGATAAAAATTGAATTAGTTTAATAAATTCTACAGATAAAGCCAATCTTCCCTTGTCATCTCAAAAAGTTAGAAAAACAGATAAAGCAAAATCTATAATGTTCATCAAGAATTTAGAAAAATTATATTACCAAAGATGAATAAATAAGGAAAAATCCACAATGTTCATCAAGAATTTAGAAAAATTATATTACCAAAGACGAATATGTAGAATCTAATAAAAAAAATGTAACTGAAAGTGCCCTTCAATTTCTTTAACCATCCTATTAACTATTTACAAGAAAATTTTTCTACGTTTCAATTCTTATTTTTATTTTTATTGAAAAATGTAACTTAGGTTTATTGCACTTTCTTAGGTAACTCATAGACAAGTAATTCATGGATCATTTTTGTACATATTGCACTGTCTTAGTAATGGACCAAGTAACTCATGGAGCAGTTTTGCAGTTGTTGCATCGTCATAGGTAACTCACTCTGATTGAATCGCTAAAGTAAATTACAATGATCAATGATACCCTTTGTGTTCATTTTTTATGAAAAATTTCCAAGATTCCCTGTCACATGAACAGGCAAAAAAATGAAGAGAAAAAGATCTATGTTATTTATTGCCACGTAACCTACGACTATTGGTGAGGCCCGCTGCACTGAACTTCAGCAAAATTTCCACGACTTAGCGTTAGGATGAGTGATTATAAATCCAGATTCTTTGCCCCCGGAAATAGTTTTATAGATACGGAAATCTTACCAGGCACACCGCTATTTTCAAATTTATGCAAAATCACCTAACTTGACTGTTGACCATTAAATTGCTGAGGCCCACTAGGTTAGGTTTTCTACAAAATGTACTAGATTCACTCTCAGGGTTAAATAAAAATTTAAAGGTCAGGTAATCCTACCACTAGTTTTTATTTTTTTATTAATATAGATTCACCTAGTATGATCAAAACTCACAATTGGATATGGTGGGGACCAGTTGCTTAATTTTATTGTAAACTTTTCATGGTTCCATGTGACTTGTCATAAATTTGAAAATCTTTTAAGGTTGCCTGTAGTTTTATATCCATGCAACCTTAGTGGTTGTCCTTCCATAAATGCTTTTAAAAATGGGTACATAGGTAAGTTGAAATAAATAAATCTTGTTGCTTGTAACATTATTGCTCAGGTTGCTTGTAACATTATTGCTCAAGCGGCTTCTAATGCATGGTCATTGATAGACATCCTAAGATATTTATATACTGGGATATTTATATATTAGTCCAAGTTTTGGCATGCTAACATAATGCTAGTAGGAAATAAAGAAAAGAGTAGGATGCACAAACTTGAGTTACTTATGCTTACCTATCATGCTTTATAATCACCAAAACCTATAGTGGTTACTTTTATGGCCAGCCATTAGTATCTTAGCTTTGTCAAAGTAAAATGGGGCCAACAACATGAATTCTTTTTCCATTCACTTATATGAAGAGCTATATCTTTGTCTATTTTTTATTCTCTTGAATCCTATTTCTTTATCTATTTTTTAAAGATCATTTTGAATTTTTTTGTTCTGTTTTTCTATTTTCTTTTCCCTATCTTTAATTGAACAAAAATGTAGCAACCTTTTTTTATAAGCTCATTATCTGATTTTCTTTAAGTATCCCTACGCTATCTAAAATGCCTTTCTTGCAACTTTATATAGAAGCCACTACAAGTCCACTTCCTCAAATGTTGAATATCTATAATATGTAGTTTATCTCTTCTAGTAATATTCAAAATCCATGATATCAATTAATTCAAAGGTCTTTCTAATAATAGTGTGAATGTTCAAAATTTCCATTAAAATTTTTAGTGCTGAACTTATTACTTGTTTACCCCTACTCTTCCTTAACATAGAACTCTTGTTTTCTACAACATCCAAGCAAATTATTTACATCCGTGCACGTTATCACTTTAATGGTTACTAGTTAACAATGGTTCTTACCATTATACCTAATGTGTGCATAATCAATGTTTCACTCTATCTTAAAATGATATATCAAATGATATGTTATATTATGTTGTACTAACGAACTCCTGTATTGAGACTTTGCATTGCATTAGAGTGATTAGAACATCAATTGAAAGGACTTTAGTGAATTTATAAATTTTGAGTGATCAAACAATCTCCATGTTAACTTAAAAAGTTATTTCTCTCTAAGGTAGGGGATGGAAAACTGTCAAGATCCTTAAAGGTTCCATGCTATCATAATAATTGTCAATAATCCCCATAGAACTAAATGGCCCTAATTCCTTATGAACTATGTAACAAAGGTATATAGGCTATTGATTCTTTAACCTTTGCCTTAGGTACCACACCCTCTCTTCAAAGTAGGAGTAAAGGGCTAGAGGATTAGTCCTTGTTGTCTTATTATGGTATAATATACATTTCGATGTATTGTGGTCTCTTGCATGGGTGTCATGAGTTTTATGTGTGAAAGATGCCTAAGGCATATTCACTATGCTTCTAGATAATATCTAATACGTGTTATGTCTCCTAAATATGTTTGTAGGTGTATTATAATATCCTTTCAACCTCAAAAATAGTATTATAATATCCTTTCAAAAGTAATACTATAACATATTGAAAACCAAAAAAGCTTCCAGTAAAAATAAATATTCATTTTAAATATTATAAATTTTAAATTAAAAAGTAGTTGAAAAGTAACACAATTTAGATGCAATTACAACAAATTACCTTATCCCATTCCCTAAAGGCTAAGGACGGGAGTCTTAGAGGTGACAAACAATTAATTCTCTTACACTGACATGTTTAAATGAATTTGTTAGTTCTCCCGTAAATTTGGCCTTACTCAAGGAGCATGCCAACATCTTCAAATGAATTTGTCAATTCGTCCATAAATTATGCTAGTCTTGTCAAGAAAACTATGGTTGGTGTCAAATATTGGATTTGAACCTATAATGTTGTATGATTGGTTGGTGTCAAATTCCAAGTTTGATGTTAACACGTTATTAAGTTTAATATTAACACATTATTATTACAAAATGTTATGAAGTAAAAGATGGTTGAAACTGAAGTGTTGTACTAAAAATCTATAATAAAACTTCTGTCTGTTTTGCATTTTGGCTTGCAACCTAAAATTTTATTTTAAAATTCATTATTCATTACTCCAACAACCCACAGAAATTGCATTGCCATTAAAAGCACTTTATCAATAACTTGTGTTTTAAAAGGTCACAGATTTCACAGCCACTAAGAAAAATGCTGATGTATAAATCATTTGCATTGTCACATGCAATGGAGACTTCTTTTTAAAAACTTTATTCTAAAATTCCGTTATTCCAGCCATTTTTTCCGGCCAATGAAATTCCATAAATGAAACTTTGTAAACCAATTTCACTAAAAATTTCCAGATTCTTTTAGCACCTTGTCTTTCTGTCCAAATATCCAACAAATTATAAAGAAGGCCAAAATAGTGAGGAGACTCCGACTTTTAAAAAATGTCTTAAACCTCCAACAATTTTCTGCCCAATCTGGAATTCCACCCGTGTTGGTGGGTCGGTTTAATGGAGACATCATCAAGATTGAGATTTCTATGATTGATATGATTGAGACTTGACAGACCATGCGTCTTCAACACGCCTTCCACGGCCACACTAAATATTGGCCACTCATCAGTACCCAACCATGGTGTGCGAGCAGAAGAAAACCGAAATTTTCGTTACCGGGCGCCGGCCATGTAATCCCCTTCGTCTGGCTGTATTTTAAGCAGCTGTATTTTCGTTACCCGGCGCCGGCCATTTCGTCTGGCTGTATTTTAAGCAGCTGTATTTTCGGTTAGCTGTGCCGGCGTCTGGCTGCGGATTTCAACTACAAAATCACCTTCGTTCTCTACAAATCTTCGCACACCTGCACAAGAACGGGCCCCAGCCTAGACGCTCTGAAATCCTCCAGCCTGCAGATCGACCTAATCTTCATTTCGAACCCGGAGCTCTCGGACCCCAGCCTGAGAATAGCCGAGAGCATGGCAGCGTTATCCTGCACCTGCTCCGAGAACGCCGCCCGGAGTGTCTGATAACGGACATGTTCTGCACCAATCTCATCGACATCGCTGCTGAGGAAGGCACTTCGACGCAGGTCTTCTTGACGACGTCTGCGGCGTACTTGGCCCTTATGTTGGAGACGCCGGTGCTGGCGGAGCAGATCCGGACGGCGCTCAAGGACGTCGACTTCGGCATTCAATTTCCGGGTCTACCCTACATACTGGCTCGGCGCTTGTCGGAGCCCAGGACGGAGGACCCATCCGGCCCACTTTTCCGAAATTTCCTGCGCCGCTGTCACCTTCTCCGCGCGCTGCCGCCATCTGCGTCAACACCTTGGACGCCCTGGAAGGCCCCCTCTTTTCACTCCTTCAGAAACGATTCCACGGTCTCATCCCACCGCTCTATGCCATCGGGCCTATCGTCTCCGGGCCCGGTCTGACAGAGCCGGAAACGGAAACGGAGGAGTACTTGAAGTGGCTGGATTTGCAAGCGATGGGGTCGGTGGTGTACGTGTCGTTCGGAAGCGCTGCAACCGTGTCTGCGGCGCAGGTGGCGGAGATTGCGCGGGGTCTGGAATTGAGCGGTTGCCGGTTTCTGTGGGTCGTTCGGTCGGACACGTCGGCGAGTTATTTGGAGGCAGCGGACGCCAAAGACTGGCGGTCCGTCGAGAACATTCTTCCGAGCGGGTTTGTTGAGCGGACCTGGGACCGGGTTTGTGTCGGTGTGGGCGTCGCAGATGGATGTGCTTTCGCATGCGGCGGTGGGTGGGTTCGTGAGCCACTGCGGGTGGAATTCTACGGTGGAGAGTATTGTTTGCGGTGTGCCAATTGTGGCATGGCCCATGTTTGCAGAGCAGCATGTGAACGCTGCTATTATTAGTGAAGTTTTTGGGGTTGGAATACGTGTGGAGCTGGATGATAATAATGATAAGGATGGGTTTGTAAGAGCCCAAGAGTTGCAGAGACGCGTGGTGGATTTGATGCGTGGTGAGGCCAGGAAAAAGGTGAGGAAAAGAGTGAAGGAGTTGCAGAAGGAAGCCTTGGAAGCCTGGCAGGAAGGGGGCAGTTCTTGGAACGCTATGGCTGCTGCTGTGCCTGGCTGGAAATCAGCAGCCCATTAATGGTAAACATGCCTTCGGTGTTTTGAAGGGTCAGTAATCAAGGTAAGGGAGGATGAGTCCTTAAAAATTTAGATGGTAATGGGAGGTTTCAAATCTGTGAAAGAGCACATCTTGGCGGCTTACTAAGCACGTCAAACATCAGGTTTGAAGAGTTAATGGTTATACATTAAAAGAATTTGTGATTTCGAACACATTTACATAGATAGATGTGACTTCAAAAAAGGCGGGTACCGGTTTGCAGCAAGAAAGGGGAAAGAAAAAATTTAAATTATCTTTTTTAAAAAGAAATATTATCATCCTTGCAGATTTTTATAATTTTGGCACTGAGCCCAGAGAATTTGGCAATTTTTTATGGGTTAAATATGTTTTTACATTTTATGTAATAGGTTAAGCCATTTGTGTTTACAATATAGTTTTTGAAATGGTTGCCACGCAATTCAAAAAAATGCATTCTTTCATGCATTTATACCATGAGGAGCTCAAGATAAACTCATGGTTGTACATCATGGCTCTCCATTTGCTTCCGTGCCTATGTGAATCCTATGCTATACCTATATGCATGATGCAGATACGAAGCACATCATGTAGAATTCTAGCCACTTTATCCTACGTAGACCCATGTAGACATAGATTATCAATATCAAACCAAAGTTTACTACTAAAGCCTTGTCCTTTAGTAGAAAAGAAAAGTGAGTACACAAATTTTTTTAATTTTTTAATTTTATTTAGAGTGTTGCATTTTAGGTGTGACAACATTCAAAAGTCAAGAGTAGGTCTACCATTGTGGCTAAATTAGTTGTAAGGGAGTGTACATGAGTATACAAGAACAACAAAAATCATTTTTAAAAATTAATTTTATATTGTTTTAGTAGGATGTTTCATTTGAACTTATTTCTCAAGTCATAAGACCTACATTTGACTGTAGGTATAGCCACTTGAAAGAGGTTAGGCTTTCACTTATTTACCGAGCCTCTAAGGCCCTTACCTTGATTGGATGAGCATTATGCCTTTGAATGATGATCCTTTAGGGTGTTACATTTAGATTTGTCTTACCACTAAGCTAACTCCTCATTGGTTGTAAGCATTAAAAAAATATAAAATATAAAATGTAGTTACTATATCGTATATTTTAATATCTTGAAACTAAGATTACATGCTTCTCATAGGGGTTGTGCTATTACCCCATGTTTTCTTGTCTTAAGAAAATTACATATTTCTTAAGCATATAGCCTACTACATTTTTCCTTTTTTTTTTGTTTACTTTACACAAATGTTAATTCTAAAAGGCATAACATAGGTAATAGTGAGCCCTAATTTCAAGAAATGAAAATACTTTAAAATGACAATGGTAATCAATACAATGACCCATAATATTGTTGGTAGCATATTAGCATTTTCACATTACAAATTACAAGTGGAAGGCTTGAGATTTACTTCCATAAACTTTGGTTTAGTAGTGATGATAGCAAATAAGGTATCACTCACAACTTAAGACTATAAGAATTGCATCCTAAAAATTCTAGGATTCCATTCTTTTGTAAAAGAAAAATTTAAAAATATAGAGTTATATTATCTTAGCTGACAGCTAAAGTTGGTAGGCTTTCTCCTTGTGATTTTTGGCTATATTTTGTCAAATATTTGTCACACTTGTTGTCACACGTGTATGCTTGTGGAGTCGGCATAGCATGTACATGTGGCAAGATAGCTACGGTTGGTACATGCTGCCTTGTAGGGGTCAATTGCTGAACAACCTGTAGTTGGAAAGTAGCCACACGTGTGAGATATGTTCGAGAGCGGTGGTCCGCTTGGACTCTCCCCATGGTTCGGGGGCCATGGAACAATCTGAGATGTCCTTGGGTGGCTCTCAAGTGTTACAAAACCCACCGTGGCTTGGTGGTGCCAAGATAGCAACAGGACACTCTCTTGTTGCAACTCTCTTCTAAGTCCTCTTCATCCCCCTCTTCTCCGTGGAGAACTACATGGCCCTGATTCTACGGTGGTCGTAGATATGTAGGCAACCAAGACTGGATAGTTTTGGTGCGGTGCCAAGCCACACCTTGTACCAGATCGTGAGGGATCTGGGGGTGAGACGCCTTTCCTTGTAGGTGCATTGTCTCCCCTCTCACCGATGTTGTCTACAAGGTTGTGTGTGTGTGTGTGTGTGTTTGTTTGCATTGTCCTCGTTATGGAGTTGGTTCCCTCCATGAGGAGCGTGGTTGTGTACATTAAGAAGCTTTGCTTCTGATTGCACTCACTTGCAAGTTTTTTGCTGGTTTTAGGCTTATTCCCCTAGTCTTCCGCCCCAGATCCATTGGATCTTCGTGAATTCCTCGGGGTGCCGGGCAACATCAGGGCAACGTTGTTACAGATGGTATCAACGCTGCATAGTTTAGTTGATGAAAGTCTTTCTCTAAGTGGGTATCAGGGTTTGTGATTTGTGAGGTTTCCATTTTCCCCATTTTCAACTTCGACTAACCACTCCCTTGGAGGGTGGCCTTGTGCTAAAGCTCTCTTTAGCAAACATGGAGCCTGGTGGACCAAGTGATATGGTTGTGCTCTTTGGTTGTGTTACTCCATTGAGCTTGTTTGTCTAATAGTCCCTTTAGGTTGATACCTAGATGATCTAGGATCATATCCTTATGTATTTTGGAAGAGATTCTTGATGGTAATGTTCTCCACTCTTCTTGATGGGACATATGAGAAATTGTGAGCAATGGATGTATGTTGCTCTTTATGGGGATATAAATGATGGCATCTTGGTGATGTCCTCCCCTTGTTTACTTGTGGTTAAACTAGTTGTGATTGTATGCGATATGATTCAGAGGAGTTCTATTGGAAACTCAGGAATTTTGTTGCTCAAGGAGCTCCCATCTTAGGTCTCCAGTGATTCATCTGGGATGAATCGGATCGAGTCTCTACTTCGGTCTCCACCCAGTCGACATGTTTTGAGATGGCATTTGTTGAATCGTGCAGGATATGATATCCTTTGCACTCCCACTCACCCTAGATACAGTGAGTATGGGAAAATACAAATTGGGACAAGATGGTTCCCAGGTACCTCAGGATGGAGGTCTTTCGAACATGTGCTCTTGGTGAGCCTTGTGTTAGGTGGACTAAGATCGTTGTCAATAGACTTCGGACGTTCATGTTTGCGACTGTATGTTTGCCTAGTTGTGTATACATGTCTCCTTGGTTTTGCTTTCAAATTCTGCATGCGTGTTATCATGGTTGTGTCTATTGTTCGTAATGCGAGGCTTAAATGTTTTACGTGGTAGGATGACTTATTATTGGGAACGTTGAGGATGCAATGGTTGTTTGTGTCAACCTAAAGCCAAATGGTTGTTGTCTTGTTTGACAACTTATCATGCATGAGACACAATTGCCCTTATTGTTGATCCTTGCGAGTTTTGCTCCTCGTTGAGCTGGTGGTGTTGCCCTTGGGTTTGTGGCATCACTATTTTGAATGGTGACATTCTTGGTCACTCTAATTTGAAGACTATTGATGAGAGTCATCATGTTGTTGGTTCTTGTGAGACTACACCTCTTTTGAGGAGAGTCTTCTTGTGAACGCACCCTCCGTGATGTTGCTCGTTGTTGCAAGAATTGGTTTGATGCAGACTTGTTGTTGGATAGACCTTTGGTCTTCCACCATATTTTGGGTTGAGTTGACGATTGTCTATTGCCCATGACTCATACCATTGTGTTGAGATTTTGGTCCTAGTTGAGGCCAGTGTTACTTGCTGGGAATGATTGTTGTATATGAATCTTGGAAAACTTGATAGTGTGCTATCTCTCTCTCTTGGTGTGCCTCATGGTGAATCATTTGTTTCAGTGAGAATTGAATTTCTCCATCAATGTTTGCATGATTTTTCTATATGCATGTTGTTGCGGCCTTGAATTTTATGGTGTGCAAGAGTGATATGACTTTGTTATATGATCATGCTTGATGGTTGTGAATGAGGCTGTTGTGCTAATCATGTTCCTGCTAACTTCTATGTTTCTGAGCTTGTGTCTCAGTGTTTGCAGGTAGCACAGGTACAAAGATACAGCTAGTGGTGACCTCAGTTGATTCTATGAGCACTATGTCTATGGGGAAGATATGTGCTCCTGAGACCTTCATGAATTGATTATTTGGTCTCATATTCTCAACATTGGGTTGCAGATTTACCAGTACCTTAGCTATGATGGATCAGCAGGTACATTATGATTTGTTTACCTCTTTGTGCTGGGGGAGCACTAACAGAGGATGGTGATCTATCCTAGACCATACTGATATTGGGCTAGCAGATGGCATGAAATGGTATCCTTGGCCATGTTGGATATTGATGGCCCAGGAGTGGCTAATGCAATGAGGTCCCACTATGGCAGGATGGTGGATACTCAATTGGTGTGTTTCGTTATTCAATCGTTGCGTTCATGTCTCGAATCATTTTCGTTCGAGGTTACTTGTACAGTGGGTTCAGTGCAATGATAGATGATCTTGTATGCTTCATGACAAAGACAAGTTTTTCTCAAAACAGCATGGTTCCTTCATGGGATGCTCTTGGTGGCCTAAATCCTTCAGCCTAGGATGGGCTTGGGTAGTTATCCTGTACCCTTTTAGGCTTGGGTAGCATTCCCTGATACCATGTATGTTCCCATATATGAATGTAATCCTATCCGTGGATGTGTGAAATGTAACCTTGTGATATTCTTGATTTGGTTGTATGCAGTTTTCCCTTGGTTGTAGTCCTATGCCACACATTGTGACAAGGCCAAGCCTGATGTATGGTGTTTTCCTGGTACTTGTTTTGAAGCACCCTCGTTATATGTTGTAAATGGCCATTGTGCCTTGATGTATAATCCTACTAAAAACCTCACGAGTAATGCTTCAGTTGGGATACGGTGTTATAATGAACGAACCAGGGCATGTTTTTGCCCATTATGCTCTTGAACCGGTGCCATGTGTTCCTGATGATGTTGGCATGCCTAGATGGTGTATGCTTGGTGAACGTCCTTGAGATGGGACAAATCTTGGGAACACATTCTCTTGTGTTCCTGGTCTGGCAAAGATCTTGTCCACAGATGATCGATGGTGACTGAAATTCAAAATCAATATGATGGCTAACGGTGGATTTGAGTAGAATTTTGGGTGGTGGCACCTAGACTTTCCCTTCCATGTTGGAGGTGATTGTGGGGCAGTTGTCCAAATGATGGGATGGTGGTCCATCCTTGGATAAATGACATTACAGGTACAAAAATTGTGATTTCTCTTGGTGGGCTCAAAGGTGCTCAAAACACTTGAGTCGATGCTCTCGTGATCAGAGGTTTCTAATGATTTGTGCATGTTGGTGGGCTCTTGTGACTAATTGCCCTTAGTGCTTTCGAGAGCTATGATGTGCTCTCATAGATTGCGACTTATTGTTGTTTGTTGTATATGGTGTGATTTTGTGATTGAGGACTCGTTGTGCCTAATAGGCTATGGTGTCTTGTTGAATTTTCTCGTGTACTATTCCTTATGTACATTGAGGTATCACACAGTCCCTCTCGGATGTATTGTCCAATGTCTCTGGTGTCAGGTTAATTCTTGTTGGTGTTCTCACCTCCGTGGTGGGATAGCAGAGCTGATTGTGAGGGATCATTCTCCTTTTCAATGGATGCCCTCTCCAGTTTCTGAAATAATAGGGCAGGTGGTATTGAGATGGTTGTCTCCTATTTGGACTAAGAAGCAATTGATGTTGGAACTTGTTCCTAGCTATGGTCCCATGTTCGTGAACTTGTGGGACTTGTTCTTAGAGACAAAATGTTGTTACTTTGGGGAAATTCATAAAACCTGCCTTGTGAGGTCGTGTTGTTGATGTAAATGAAAGATACATATTTCTCTTCGTGTAAGCAAGGCATGATCTTCTGTACTCTCTCAGTTTTGGGGGCTTCAGGCGAACTTTCTTGTTGAGGTTCTCTGGTAGACTTTGCTTATTGTAAATCCTTCGAGGATGAATCAATTTGTGTTTGAGTTGCAAATGATGTTCATGAAAGCCCATTCCATGTAAAAACTATCTTGAGGACATGGTCCTCCTATGGGCAAGATGTTGCTGTTGACTCATGTCTATTGTTCAACTTGAATGATGATAGGTAGTGGTACGGCCTTGTCCACCACAAATTGATGTAAATGGGCTTGACTGGGATGTATGAAACAAAAACCCAGATCTCCCATGATGAAATATAAATCCCTCTTGATCAAAGGGATGAACTACTTGGTGTCACAAGCTATTCTCAGGGAAAAATAAATTGAAGTGGGTAAGACTTGTGAACCCATGTCTTCCCTCGGCTGGTGACAGTTCCACGATACAATTCTATTGGCTATATTGACTACTTGGGCATGTATGTTGGGTAAGGTGTAGCTGGGCTGCTATAGTTACCTATGGATGAAACCTCCCAAAGAGGATCCTTCCTGCAATGCGAAATCTACTGAAAGGTGTTGAACATGAGACTAGCAGTGGTTCTTGATATAGTGGGGAAATGTAATTTCTGAGAACATTGATGTTCCTCGGAGAATTCATGATTTGGTTACTCTCTGAGGTGACTCTATATTTGTTCCTGGACCTTGTGTTCAGAAAATGGTGCTTGTCCCATAACTTGGTATGGGAAGGATTACTTGCAGGTGGCAAATGTGGTTGATCCATCTCCATGAAGGGGATATTATGGTTGCATTCGATGATGTGCTTACGGCTGATATGAGACAGGTGATGGAGGATTGTCATGGGGTTGGTTGCCCAATTGACCCTCCACTTGTTCTAACATTCAAGCAAGCATTCTCGATGTTGGACAAGCACAAGAGGTGTTGCTGATAGTTGGGACTTGTTGTATGTTAGCCTCTTGGAGAAGTTTCCAAATAGATTTTTTGATCTTCTCTCATTGGAATACTATGGAATGATGAATTGAGGCATGCGATGCTAGTGTTTGTAGATAGCAAGGTCAAGCTCAAAGATCTGTTCTTGTACCTTGTTTATAAGGGTGAACATGCTTGACACCCTTCATGCCAACTTGAACAAACATGATGAGAAAAAGAGAATGCGCACAATACCGATGCATGTGGAATCAGTGCTTAGATGATTGCATTGGTGAGACCTCATGGGTCTTGATGCAAGTAGCAGAACATGGAGTTCTGGCAAGCATGAGTTTCTTGTGGAGACATGGCTCTTAGGAGCATGTCCTCCCTCTCAATGTGATGTTTCCAAGTCCCTCACCATGGGTAGTGTCCCTGGTGAGCCCTCAAAAAGAAATCGATGGGTGCTGAGATGCCATTCACAAAGGAACTTGGCGGGGCTTGTGGAAGAGGAGCGATCTTCTTGCATAAGTTATGGGTTTACGCAAGACAATATGTCTCTAGACCCTTAGAAGGGATGAATCTAGGGGACGCCTTAGAGACGTTGGCCCTTTGGGTTGGACTCTCCCGCTCGCATAGAGAAGGGAAGTCTTGGGCTTCCTCCAAGTGCCCTTGCGTTTCATGCAAGGCAGTGGATGGAAGGACGTATCAAGTGTTGGGGTTGGTACCTTCCTTCAAGCCTGGTGTCTAAGGAGTTGATGGATCCTCGGAATTGATGGAGTTTCGAACCCATGTAGAAGTGTACACTCGAAGCTATCCTAGGCTCCGCTCCGAGGACGTCACTTCTTTATGTGGGGGAGAATTGTGAAAGATTTTCAAGAGCGGTGGTCTGCTTGGACTCTCCCCATGGTTCGGGGGCCATGGAACACTCTGAGACATCCTTGGGTGGCTCTCAAGTGTTACAAAACCCACCATGGCTTGGTGGTGCCAAGATAGCAACAGGACACTCTCTTGTTGCAACTCTCTTCTAAGTCCTCTTCATCCCCCTCTTCTCCGTGGAGAACTACATGGCCCTGATTCTACGGTGGTCATAGATATGTAGGCAACCAAGATTGGATAGTTTTGGTGTGGTGCCAAGCCACACCTTGTACCAGATCGTGAGGGATCTGAGGGTGAGACGCCTTTCCTTGTAGGTGCATTGTCTCCCCTCTCATCGATGTTGTCTACAAGGTTGTGTGTGTGTGTGTGCTTATTTGCATTGTCCTCATTATGGAGTTGGTTCCCTCCATGAGGAGTGTGGTTGTGTATATTAAGAAGCTTTGCTTCTGATTGCACTCACTTGTGAGTTGCTTGCTGGTTTTAGGCGTATTTCCCTAGTCTTCTGCCCCAAATCCATTGGATCTTTGTGAATTCCTCGAGGCGCCAGGCAACGTTGTTACAACACGAGTGGTACGATTTCCTATGGTAACTGTGGTTGTGGGTTGCTGGAGAGTGGGCATAACAACAAAGGGAGCATTAGCAGATGCTGGTTTGGCCCACAAGGACTGGGTAGATGGAATATAAGTGGGGTCAATTGCACGTTCCTCATCCGATTAGGAATCGAGTTCTTCCTGACCATCTTGAAAGGCGTCCTCTTGGTTAGACGCTGCGTCTTGTTGTTCCCTAAGCCTAGCCAATTGGATTAGTTGGTCTAAAAGCCTTTGGTATGTTTGTGTTAAAGGTAGGGCAATGCTGGGGTTAGGAATAAATTCCATCCCATTATAGTAGGCAAATTCAAAGCTATGATTTTCTTCGATTTCGTGCACATCCAAGGGCAGGTTTGCCTACACCTTTGCACAAATGAAAGTGTAATGTTCATGTTGCTGGGCTAATCTCTCAGGTCCTCGGTTTTGGATTCTGAGAGATCAATGGGTTTCTTGCATTTGATTCAATGATAGTTTGGCACTAGTGGTACCTTGAGCCGTAATGGAAATCTCAACGTCAAAAGGGATTTCTACGTTGAGAACGTTGGCAGCAGTAGTTGCGAACTCCATTATCAAGCAAATAATTATGCAAGCAGATATGTAAAGAGAAGAAATTTATGCAAAAAAAAAGAAAAAGATGCAACAATTATGCAACAGGATGCTGATGAGCAAGAAAACTTGAGAATAGCAAAAAGAAAGAAGGCTTTACGTTTTTCTTAATTCCTGAGGAACCGTCAAGGTGACCGACCTGCACCACACGAGGCATAAACAACCATGGACATGTGTCACATTTACACCAGTATGCAATAGGGTGCAAAGCTCGTGCAAAACTACCGTAAGGCTAGAAACCTAGCTAGCTACCACAAAGGCTCTACATCTCGAGGGATCCCTGAGGGATCATCCAAGTGATTGCTCTATACCACACAAGGTAGGGTATGAAACTCATGCAAAACTACCATAAAATGGGTAGGCTAATTGGCTAGCGAAAGCCTTGGGTCTCGCTAGATCCCCAAGGGACCGTCAAAGCAACCACCCCATACCACAGGAGATGGGGTATAGAATGTGCGCAAGACCGTGAAGTAAGCAAGCTAATTAGCGTACAAGTAGGCTTTATGTCTCACGGGGCTCCAGGGGAACCGTCAAGGCGATCGCCTTGCACCATGCACGATGGGTTACAGGATGCACGTAAGACTACCATAAATACACTCGTTTTTGAGCAACCAGAGGATTTGTATTTTGTGGGGCTCTCTAGGAACCATCAAGGCGACTGATCTGCATCGCATAAAGCATAAACAACCAAAGGGATGTCATGTCCATGCATATGCATATCAAGGTGCAGAAAGCTCACAGAACTACCATGACACATAGAAAAGGCACCAAAAGTCCCTCCTTCTAGTGCTAGAAAACTGTAGTGACTGAAAACATTGGCAGCTGGAAAACACTGAGAGGTCGGCGGACACGATAGTCTCGACCCCGTACCCATGGGAGGGCCATGCTGGGAATGCATGCAGATATGGAGCACCCTAAATAGTCTGGTTGATCAGACAGGGACTTACGTCAGCATCTATATAGCCATTTGCAACATATTCATTAAAATAAAGAAAGAGCCAACTGATGAACCGAGGAGCAGATAAATAAA
The DNA here is from genome assembly GCA_015680685.1 of Gnetum montanum. NCBI lineage: Eukaryota > Viridiplantae > Streptophyta > Gnetopsida > Gnetales > Gnetaceae > Gnetum > Gnetum montanum. Next base: position 1,390,102 of record MNCI01035519.1, read on the forward strand.
ATGAAATAATGTTTGAAACTAAGCAAAAATGGAAAATAGTGCAACATGCAATAATATAAGGAAATAGGTAAAGCACAGTTAAGGAAATGCACTGCTTTGAAGTTACAAATTTGTCTTGTTTGAAATCAGCACAACTGGTTGTGCGGCATGACATAGTGCAGAGGCCTTAGGAGCAACCTAAATGCATTAAGCGGACAACTCAGGTATCCAGGTGCAGACTTCGAGATGGAAAATGTGGGATTCTACCAAGGTGGTAGGAGAAAAAGGAAAGATAGAATGGAATGCCTACCAGAAAATAGATGCTATTTGCAATGCTGAATAGGAATTTTACAATGCTTGTTGCTGGATCAGGGAGAGTACGAGCCCGAAAGAACTCCAGAGAATTAGAGAGTTCAAGAACAGTCAAACCGAAATTGGAGAGAGAGTTAAAACTAGAGGAAGGAAGAGAGCCTAAAAGAGAAATAGCTCCCCTCTAAGATTCTCGAACAAAAATCCCAGTTTGAAAGCAATGCCGAGCTTGAAAGCGGAGCCAACAAGAAAGTCTGCCAAAAGTCTCCAAAGTCTGGGAAAAGCAAAAGTCTGCAGAAAGTCCAAAAGTCCAAGATTTCTGTTGCCTTGCTCATGCTAGACGTGCCAACGTGGCCATTGTGCTCATGAACGTTGTGAGCATTGCGACTGTAGACCTACCATGCCGTCATCGACCTATCAGCACCTAGGGGCACATGCCAATAGCTCAGCGAGGCACCTTGATGTCACGCAACCCCCTTCATACCTTGCTATTTATTGCAATGTAGCATGTTTGGCATGGCACGACATCAATGCCTGTATTGCATTTTCGCTATGCTAGGCTACGCAGCGTAGCCTAACAACTAGCCGCAGAAACTTTGTCAATTCACTAAACCTTGTTTTCTGCGGTGTAAGGCTCGCGTGCTTTGTTGCTCTTGCCCTTCGTGTGCTTTGTTGATTGATAATAGTGATTTCTTTGAGCAAACGGATTTTCAATATTATGGAAGCAAAGCTTCCATAAATGCAATGTGTCAACGATATTTCAAGCCTCTGAGCAACGTTCTTCGCGGTTAGCCGTAATTGCGTGCGAGCAGAAGAACACCGAAGCAAAGCTGCTGCTGCATGTGACCCTATTTTCGAGCTCTGGCGGTCATCAGGGTAATCCCTCTCTGTAAAAAATGTGTGTAGGTTTTGCTGTTGATTTTGGGCTGCATTTAAATTGCAGCTTATCTTTTTGAATTTTCATTTGGATGCTGCTTAAACCAATGTCTAGATCCTGCTCGACGTCGAGGAATGCTGCCTGAACCACGATCCCATTGATCATAGATAACATAGAATAGAATGACCCAAAAAAAAAATCAGGAAAGAAAGCTCTTTAACATCTTAAATCACCAGAGAAATATGTGATGGTTAAAATCAGTGTTTAGTGGTTAAAAAGGTCGGGAATAGTCACGGTCAAGGCGACTAGTACACAACCAAAATTTTAGGTTAACTTAATAAGAGTTTGCATTGCTAATTTTTTTAAACAGTAAATTTTAATATTTAATAAACTATTTATAATATATTGAAAATGAAATGCTTTTTATTAAGTCCAAAGGCCTTTAGGATTTATTGGAAGAAAGAAATATAGATAGTTTGTGGAGTA
>MNCI01035519.1:1395059-1422330 GCA_015680685.1 Gnetum montanum
ATCTTGTTTGCAACTCGATGACCTCTTGTGCAAGCTTGTTTGCCTGTACCTCCATGCAGCACACCTCCTCCAACAAGCTTGTTTCCTCCCTGCTCTGATCGGTTCCAACTTCACAAAGAACTCCTCCTTTCTCATAGCACCTCCAATACTAATCCGTAATGAATCCAGAGAAAGGATGGTTTTATCACTTCTGATTTTTCCTTCCCTAGTCTACCACCTGAACTTCTTGTTCCTCCACTCGCATTGGAACCTGCACATAAAATCCACAAAAGTTAAAGCCAAACTGCCGTAAAAGAACCGCAGAGAATATTAAACGTTTTTTTGTTTCTTTGTTTGAAATGATAAAAAAAATAGGTTACACTAAATGCAAGTCCACAATAAAAAAGCATCCGGGTGCTGCAAAACTATCTAACTACTAAATGCAGAGAATAATCAACAACTGGGACCATGCAGGCAGCAACAAGTAACCTTTGCCTTCCAGTACACTCTACAATATGAAACTAAAGCAGCAACCGTTGGCTTGAGACTGGTGGCCAAATTTTCAAACCTCTGTGCCATGTGTACCTCATCAAAAATGAGCTGAAAATTTCTCCAATCGTGAAAAATTTGCAGAACAATGTTAGCTTTGCAGTAACCCATCCCATGGTTAAATAATTCATTGGAATGGACACATCCCAAGAATACATGATTATTGGAATTCACTCCTTAGTGTTGGTGAACCAAGTAGGAAATTGTTTGCATTTAATGTCAAACATCCTAATTGTGTTTTTCAGCTCCTAGTAGTCATTCATCTTTCTGGCTAGGTTCTTAATGATTGATTGTTTGTCTCTAAACCATGCTCTAAGAACTTTAAGTTCAGCATTTGTAGTCTCAAACTTCTACTTAGCATCCTTGTGATGCTTGAACTCTGCCTTGTATAACAGATACAAGCTAGCCACTTGTTGTTCTAATTCTGATCATGGCCATCCAGTAGTTGGCATTGCCAAGTTTGCATATCGGAGGTTGGCCAACTCCATATACTCTATCATTTGTTCAATTTTCAACTCTTTCAAGTAGATATTTGCTTTGTTGTAAGCATCAATCCCATAAATGATGGGCTACCACATTTCTCCTCCTTGTTGGAGTTGCTAGAGGGCTTCATTTAGTTTTTCCTTCATCATATAGATGTCTTTCTCATTAACTTCTTTTTATAGGTCAACCTAGTCCCTGTAGTGATTCTTCACTTTCTCAAATTTAAGGACCTCATTCTTCCAGGTGGTGATTTCAATGGAAAACTTTTAGTGCAAGGCATGCACTTTCTCCATTGATAGATTTTGATTTTTTGTGGCCAATCTTCTCAATTTTGAGTTCACCCTGGTAAGCTGCTCATGCTGTAATATTAGTAAAAATATTTGTTTAATCAATACTTTTTGTAATATTAGTAGAAATATTTGTAGAAGATTCTATTTTCTATATTTTCTTTATTGCCATTGGATCATTTTTATCATTGACATTAATTTGATTTTCATATCCTCAACTTCAAATTTTTTCTATCTTCAACTTTAACACATTTTTTCTTTTTTTATAGTATCATTTTTTCTTGAATATAAGGATAGTTATTTAATAAATGCTCTTCACAATGATAAAAGTTATAAAAATAAAAAGATTATAAAAATTATTTGGCTAAATATAAGTCTTCCCACCTTGTTGTAATACCAATACCTTTTTATGATTAAGAAGATTGATTTTAATATAAACATTTCTATGAAAACTAACTACTATTGAAATAGATTCCATATGCTTAATGGAACCAAGAAAACCAGTAAATTCCTACTTAAATTTCTAAAAAAATCACTAGAAGATTAAATAGCTTGACAAAACATGGAAGTTTAGAATATTCTTTAGAATGGTCATTAAAATCTAGAGTCCACTTACGAATAATTAGCATTATACTTTGATGTATAAATGATCCTATATCTAGGGTAGATTGCTCAATCAAAATATTGCCTAGCTCAACAACCAACAAAAAGAACAAGAATAACAATAGGCATGAAGCACTTCAATGTCATGTTTTTTTCATCATACTATTTAATTATGAAGTGAAACTTTAGTTATGAGGATGGTAACCAAAAATTTAAATGAATACATATTTTGATATAAGATAAGGAACTAGTGACTCATATAGATCAGCAATGAAAACAAAATCATGTGTGTTAATTGAATTTACATCACTAGAAGAAGGTGTTACAAATTTTTGATCAACAGTTTGTAAATTTGCAATTTGAAAATCAATAGAAATATCTACATCTACAGAAAAAACATAAATTTCAACATTGGTTGAAAAACTTGAGAGTAATATTGAATCCTCCATGGGAGAATTCTAGAAAAATCATGTTCACTGGAAAAAAATCAAAAGGAAAAAAATTAGATTAGCTTAAAAAATCAAATTCGCTACAAAAAATCAAATACATTAAATCCCCTAAGAAAAAATCAATTTTTGCTAAAAAAAATTAAATCCATTGGAAAATTAGGCATGAGTAATCTAGTGTTTTACTTTCATATTCATGAAAAGATAAACTTCTTCCTTTGGCCTAATAATTAGGAGAGGGGTATGAGATCTTGAAACTTTTTAAAAATATATTTTTAACCCCTAAGATATATAGTCAAATTAGAACTTTATAACTTAGTGTTTCCCACTAGAATCGAATCCATAATTTGGAGTATCCAAATCAAGAGATTTTCCACTTGTATCAAGTTGAAGAATTGAGCTCAAGTACTCTACATAGTAGAAATAATTGTATGCATCTAGTTTCTACCACAACAACCCACCCATATTCATTAAATGATCATTACATGGATAAAGGTAACATGATAAGAATAGTTTTAAGAGTTCATTGTGAAAGTAGAATATTTTTAAGCTGAATGAGTATAAAATTAGCATGTGTTATCCAATTTTTAGAGTATATTGATAGAGATAATAGTGCCTACGATATGTCTTGAGGATGGTGGTATTGTGACTACAAAGAGGTGTCATCAAACTAAATCTCTACTCTCTAGATACTTAAAATATTTTATTATATAATTTGTGTTAAATCTACCTTTAGTTTTATGATATTAAAATGATAATCCTTTAAAAATTTTTCCTAAGCTTAATCAAAGTTGCACATTTAACTCTTTACGTTAAAGGTTTCAGCATATCCTTAAGCCATTACCCTTCAAAGACCATGACAACCAATATTCTATGAGAGTAAATATTAATCCTTTATAATGATATTGTTGGGTTAATCAATGACATATTGAATATTCCTAGATATTGTCATTTTATATAAATTATTTAAAGTATACACACACAAGATATTGGTCAATTGGTTAGGCCTTGCACCCAAAGGTACTATGTTTAAAGCTTACCTACATCCTATGCATGCAATTATAAAAAGTATATTATGCATTCTTTTATTTTGCCTAAGTCAAGGGCAATTTTCATCCAACAATGACTACAAGAGGTTGAATTTCCGAATTTATTTTAGTGGATTCTCTTCTTATGACATTGGTTAAAATGTTGGTTAATGCCTAGTGTGGAATTTTCAATCTCTAGTAAAGAGTCTAAATAACATTGATGTAGAATTTTCAAGCTATGATGTAATGAATTTTTAATTTATGGCATAATGTACTTTGTGTTTGATTATCTTAGTCATGAACAAGGTATCACTAATGTGGATGTATTATTATTTATTAATATTTTTTTTTTACTTTTAGGGATCTACTATAAGAACCCACCATAACATATTGTCATGATTTAAACTAAAGATTTTTTATTTTTTAAAAGAATAAAATCATAACTAATGAATCATGTTTTGCCAGCCCTGATATCAGATCCTTGATATCGCAGCCTGGATAACAATATCAAATACACAATATCGTGACTCCTATGTAAGCCTATAAATACCACAGTCCTATGCACAGTGAGGGGAAGTCAGTTAGTGTAAGAATAGAGTCTTTTTGTCATTCTCTAGTTAATTTCAATTCTTTCCCTAGTGCATGCCCGTAGTGTGATGATTGTAATTGTATGGAACATTTATTTGAGTGTGATGTACTTGGACATGCACATGACCGACAATAAAGATCGAGATTACTCTATCATTGTAGCATTCACTTAGTTTTAATTGTTTAATTATTATTAGGCATACAGGGTGTGATTGCATACAGGAATGTTCAACATTGCCTGCATGCAATAGGTGTGCCCAAGAAATTAACATACACAAGTACCTGTATGTAGCAACCACACAACAAGACAACACCCAGTGGTTGACAACTAATCAAGAGAGAAATTCACCAACATGCATGGAACTAACCGAGGAACCAACTTTCACCCACGTAAAAAGCATAGATGCATTGGAGCAAGAGTGTCACCAACTTCCAACCCTTAACTTGAAAGCATCAATTGGGGGAAGTTGGGAACACCTAAAAGGTTTAAACAAATGCTATGATAGGAGAGTACTAGTTGATGTGCAACAGACCAAACCTTATCATGAATCTAGAATACTCAATGCACATTACACATCGGAGAGAGGATGACCTCTTTCATTATTTCAGATCTTCCCCTTCTGACTTAGTCATGGGGGAGATGGCCACCTATGCTGATCAATCAAGGCCCTCAATTCCTTTTTAAGTTTTTTTTCTACATATTTTTGTTTTACAAATTTCTTTAACTTTTCTTGTTTTTGTTTTGCAACATCCTTCATACTTATTCGTTTATTTGTGTGTTTATTTACTTTGTTTTGTTAAGTTTGTCACTTAATAAGTGCTCTAAAGATGGTATGAACTGTATTCCATTGATTACTAATGCTTGGTTCTTACCTTTGAGTTATAATGTTGATACATTGGTATGGTTCTTTTGATATAACAGGCAATGAGTCCATGTCATCCATGCATCCATGAATTTCTATGGTCTCTCTTGTCTCGAAACTGTGCAATCCCTTTCTCAATAATAAGAACTATCAACGAATTGGTGACTAGGCATTTCTCAAACCAAGGAAGGACTCAAGGATTGAAAAGGGTGTGACTTTAAGGGGACTTGATGCATTTGTGTTGGCCATTCTCTTAGGTTCTTCGATGTTTTCTTCTTGGTTTTTCCTTACTATTTTGATGTTGCTCCATTATCTAGAAGCTAAGCTAATAAAAATAATAAAGTCTTTGCATGGTATGGTTCTCACGTAAAATACAAGAAAAAAAATGATAATTCAAAGCACACCCCTTAGACAAAATAACCATCTGGGCTACAAGCACTAGTTATGAAACTAAATAAAAATCTTTCCTCTAATTAAGGCCCTTCCTCACTTCCAACTTTCTCCTTTCTTGTTTCATCGGAATGGTGATGACTTTTTGGCGAAAGCATTCTCGTTACTTCAAGTGGATGGATTGGCCAAGTGTATTAATGTGAAGTCACTGAATGCAGTTGGTTTGGGGCTAGATTTGAAATATGATCTACTAAGTCACATTAACCATTAACACACAAAGGGTTGTATACCACCTTGTTCTTGAGACTCCATTCCATTCTTTTCTTCTGTCCTTCTTCTCCATTTTTCATCTCATTGCCAGTTATATCAATAGTATATATCTTGGTTCATGCATTTTTTTTTGCTAAATTCTTATGGTTAAGACTTTAACTCTTACTTCCAAATGACATTTCTAAGGCCTACGAACTCTTTGAATGTGGGATTGTCAGGGCATTAAGGGCATGAGCCTGCTTTGGGGAGGACCCACTAGCCATTCCTATTTGGTGCATCCATTAATTTCTTTCCCTTAAACATCTCTGCAATTACCATTTATTATGTTCATCTCCATCTTTGACATCCATTTTATCGGTGCTGCTGTTGTTTCTTTTTCTCTCTTATTCCTTATCTTTTTCCATTCTCTCGCTACCGAAGGTTCGCTCTCAATCATGGGGGTCCTGGTCCAATTTTTTCGATTTTCTCTTAACCCCTACACCTTGGGTAGTCACCAGTATTATATCTCTAGATCTACATTAGCCATATCACAACTCAACCAATGGACCTTACACTGAGGCAAGGTATCAATTGCATTGTGATTCATTTACCCTTGCTAATATAAGACTATGTTGTGTGTGTAGATGACAATCATACATCAATGGATTGGCCCGCCGTCATGTCTATAAATAAGAGGTGGCTTTCCCTTGTTCAATCATCTAGTGTTAGTCCCTTAGCCAAACTATAGCAGTTTTACCATTCTAGAGTTAGAATAATTTCCATGTGCCCGTAGTAGGAGTCTTAAAGTCAATGGATCTTTATTCCAGCAAATTGTACCTGAGCACACATTTGTGTACGACAATAAAGATGAACTTTCTAATAAACCTTGCAGCATATGGACTAAGCTAAATAGGATTTAACTATTGTTAAATGTTTAAATGCTTTCCTAGATAATTAATCTCTCTCAACCATTGACTCTCCTAGTTAAGTGCACTCAGTACGACTGCTTCGAGCACGTGTGTAACTTTTGGTAACCTAGTAATAAGTAGCATTTGGTAATCACAGTAATGTTGCACTGGTTCAAGGTGTGTGGAGCAAGTGGGAAAAAATATTGATGCTAGGATACTTAGAACTTAGTTAGTGAATAGTTAATGAAAGTTAGTCATTTAGTTCTCTTCACCCTTCCCTATTGGCATAGGCATTAAAAAGATAAAAGTTATAAAAATCACATACCTCAAACTTACTTAACCATACAACTGTGACAATACAAATAAGTTTGGGAGGACAATGATTGATTAACCTTAAGTATTCCATTAGGGCACGTAAGCACTTAGCCCTTGGAGTTCGACCAGATCATGCGTGAGATGCTCATATTCGTATGGTTGAGTGTAGGGGTACCTCGCCACTCATCAACGGGCACTCAAAAATAATTCTAACTCTGAAAAGGATAAAAAATTACAAGAGTTTGGCTAAGGGACTAAGAAAAATAATACCAAACCAAGTGTCCAATCTCTTATTTATAGGCAACAAGATAGGCTTCGATATCGCATGTTTGATATCGCTTTGGTACCTCCAATAGCATGTATTCGATATCAAGGGTTCGATATCGGGGATCCAATATCGAGGATCTAATATCATGACTCATCATACCCCCACGACTAAATGAAAAATCATCCTCAAGTTTCTTACAAAATATTGGGAAGGTATGGGATTATTGACTAAACAACAACTTATGGTGACATGGAATGATAGACTCAAAGTGCCCGATGAATGGATCAACAAACATATTACAACATTGGTGTTCATAAACACTATGGTGAACAATGTACATAGATGACATCCAAACCCTCTTTTGAAAACTTGAAGAGAGAGAGAAAAACAATGATGCGTGTTACTACCAATGTCAAAATTGTGCACATCATTGTTCATCCATGGCCACATGATTAAGCATGTTCCTTACGTAAATGCTCCAACTCCAGTCCATCCTAAGTGCTCCCTCCTATCCCAGTCCATTGTTCATGTGATCACCATCTACACACACCACATAGTCACGAATTAGCAAGGATAGATAAGATATAATGTAATTGATACCTTGGCTCGATATGAAGCACATTGGCTAGGTTGTGGGTATGGCAGATATTGGGTTAGAGGTTTGTAGCTAATAACTACCCAAGGTGTAGGGTTGAGATAAGTAATGAAATGGAAAAACTTGTGATAGGCCTCCACAACTAAGTGCAAACCTTCGGTAGTAATAGGGTGGAAAATGAAAGAACAAGAAAGATGAAGGAAATAACAATGGTGAAACAAAATAAAACAAAAACAAAAATGGATGTCATGGATGGGGTGAAATGAGAAATAGTTGATTGCAAGAAATATTTTAAGGGAAAGAACTTAGTAATTGCACCAAAAAGGAGTGTTAGTAGGTCCTCCCCAAAGTAGGCTCATGCTCTTTATGCCCTAACAAACCCACAAATCCAAGAGTCCATAGGCTCTTGGAATGACATATAGAGATACTTATTAAGAATGCACCCACAAGAACTTACCAAAAAATAACAATGCACCAACCAAAATATAGACTAATCATAAAATCGACAATGAGGTGGAATAGTGGGAAGAAATATGAAAAGAGAAGAGAAAATGGAATTGGATCCCAAAATAAAGCTTGTGTAAAGTCCCTTGTGGATTGTGTGGTTAAGGTGACCTAATAAAATTCATTCCAAATCCAGATTAAAACTAAAAACATCCAATGACCTCGCATCAACACACTTGACCAACCCATCCTTCTGAAGCAACAAGAATGATTTTATAGAGCAACTACCATTCCAAAAAGAGAAGAATAGAGAAGTAAGAAGCGAGGAAGGGCCTTAGATAGAGGGATCCTTTAGGCATGGGTAACATGTCTTTTCAGTGCCATAACTAGTGCATGTAGCCCATGTTCCTTTATTATTTCTAGGGGGTGTGCTTTGAATTCCCACCAGGTTTTATTTATTTATTTATTTTTAAGTGAGAACCACACCATGCAAAGACTTATTTGATTTAGTCGACTTCTTGATATTGGTCAATAGTGGAATGGCGGAGACCCATGAAAAACATCCAAGTACCTAAGAGCATGGCCAACACAAATGCGTTGAATCCCCTTTGAAGTCACACCCTTTTCAATCCATTTGAATCTTTCCTTAGTTTGAAGAATACCAAGCCACAAATTCATTAATAAGTTTGCTTAGAAAAAGGGACAGTACAATTCCAAAACCAAGGGAGACCATAGAGTTGAGTGGATGAACAGATGATCTAAACTCATTGCCTATTTTATTAAAAGGAACCATATCTTAGCATCACATTGAAAGGCAAAGGTAAGAACCAAACATTAGCAATCAACACTATTATAGTACAATCCATCATCATGACCACTTATTATATGACAAGTGAGAGTAAATCAAACAAAATGTAATAGAGAAAGAAATAGTAAAAATGTTAACGATGGTGTAAAACAAAAACAAGTAAATATGAAAAATGTGTAAAATAAAAAAGACAAAAGAAACTGAGGGCTTAGAATGACTAGCATTGGTGGCCATCTCCCCCATGACTGAGTGAGAAGGAGGAGATCCAAAATAATGAGCAGGACTATTCATCAATAGAGGTAGTGCTAGTTCTAGTCGTTTTGGGCTCATGGAAAGATTTGGTTTACTAGATGTTGACCAATAATTTCTTATGCAAGATTTTAGGTTTATAGATCATCATGGCCCCTGAAGAAAAAGTTCCATGAATGATATAAGGTCCTTCCCATAGCATTTGAAATTTAGTTCGTTAAGGCACATGTGTAGGATTCCAATAAAGAACCCTATCTCCTAGTTGGTCTTTGACTTTTCTAATTTTTAGGTCATGACGTTGTTTGTTGAAGGCCTTGTCTAGTTCATTAGATGACAAGGTGGCTAATCATTTTTCATCTAGCAAGTTAAGATTCATTAACCATTCTTTCTGTGCTAGACTAAGGTCAAGGTGAAGGTCACATGTTGTAGATAGTGTACAAAGCTCAACTTGGATAGGAAGTGTTAGAAGTTTATCATACACTAACTCATAAGGAGAGTAGCCTATAGGGAGTTTTCATGTGGAGCAATAGGCCCAAAGAGCATCATTCAGTTTGGTGCTCCAGTCTTGCCTATACTTGCTAATGGTTCATGTCAAGATTTTTGTGATTTTCCTATTGGTGACTTTGGCTTAACCATTTGCTTGAGGATGATATGGTGTAGTTAGTTTATTTTCAACTCCCAAGTGTTGCATCAAATTCTAAAAATTTGCACTTGTAAAGTGTGTACCATTGTCAAAAATAAGTGCATGAGGCATGCCAAACCTTTTTACAATTTATTGTTGACAAAATTATGTAATGGTAGATGATGTATAGTCGGTAATAATAACTACTTCTATCCACTTTGTAAAATAGTCAATAGTAACAACAATGTATGCTTTTCCATTGGACATCGATGTAATAGGCCCCATAAAATCAATACCCCATATGTCAAAATGTTCTAAGGGTTGAATCCATTATTGTGGATCCTCCATTCTAACAATCATTACCCCATCGCGTTGGTAGTGCTCACAATATTAGACAAAATGATGGGTGTCCCAAAATAATGTAGGCCAATAATATCCCACAAGAAAGATTTTAATGGGTGTTCATCTCCTAGCATAATGAGCCCCACGAGGGCCCTCATAAGCATCTTAGAGAACTTGCAATTTATTTGCATTGGGAACACACCATCAAACCAAGTCATCGAAACATACCTTGTAAAGGTGTCTGTTGATTTCCATGAAAAATTTGCCTCGGTGGAGAAACTGTTGTTTCTTGTTAACATCTAGCCCTAGTGGTGTTTCTTACGTGAGAAGATAAGTAAGAATGCTAGTATACCAATTTTTATTAGTGGGTGGTTGATTGTCTATTACATCTACAAAGAGGAGTTCATCAGGGAAGTGATTAGAAATTTGGTTTTCATCCTCTTTGTTGTCCCATTGCAACCCAGATAAATGATCAGCAACAACATTCCCAGTGCCTTTACAATCCACTATTGTGATATCGAACTCATGCAATATCACAAGCCATCGTATGACATGAGGGCTCACCATTGGTTTATTTATAAGGAATCAAGTTGCACTATGATCTGTGTGTACAAATACCTTATAGCCCAATACATAGTTCCTAAACTTTTCTAGTGCAAACACCACACCCATTAATTCTATTCCTATTGTGATATAGTTGAGTTGTGAACCAGCAATACTTCGACTTGCACAGTAAATGTAATAGTGATGTTTTTTGTCATCTAACTATGTAGGTATGGCTTCTAAAGAAAAATTGGACATGTCAATCATTATATGAAGTAGTTTAGACCAATCAAGAGCTTGTAGAGTGGGTGTTTCTAGGAGCTTCTGCTCCAAGGTTTGGAAAACTAAATCACATTCCTTGGTCCATTCAAAGGGTACGTCCTTTTTTGTTAATTCTACCAATGATTTTGCAATCTTCGAAAAGTTCTCGATGAAATGTCTATAATAGCCATTGTGTCCAAGGAATGATCAGACGTCTTTTATAGTTTTATGTTGATGAGTGATTCCTTGGATGACTCTAATCTTTTTAGGATCTACCTCCATCCCTGTTTGTGAAATTTTATACTCTAATACAATGACCTCTTGAAACATTAAATGGCTTTTCTACCAGTTGAGCCTTAAGTTGGTTTCAACACACTATTTCAGTACTTTCTCTAATTGGTCCAATGCTTGTTCAAGGTTCACTCTATAGGTGGAGAAATCATCCATGAAGACCTCCACACCATTCCCTATTTGCTGTTGAAATATACTAAGAACTAGACATTGAAATGTTTCTTGAGCATTGCACAAGCCAAATGACATCTACCTATATGCAAATATCCCCCAAGGACTTGTGAATGTAGTCTTGGCTTGGTCTTCTGGCGATATTTGAATTTGATTGTACCCATTGTAACCATCCAGAAAACTATAATAGCAATGCCCTGCAATGATATCTAAGACTTGGTTAACGAATGGAAATGGGAAATTATCTTTAAATGTTTCCATGTTTAACAACCTAATGTCTATACATCCTCCATTTGCCTTTCTTTTTCAACACAATGACCAGTGGACTAACCTATTCACTATCAACAATGGGGTAGATGAACCTAATCTTTAGAAGTTGTTCAATTTCTTCTTTAACTACTTGCTTGAGCTTTGGGTTCAGTTGTCTTTGTAGTTGTTGTTGAGGCTTCATAGAGGGGTCAATGTAGATTCTATGTTGGCATATCCTAGGGTCTATTCTAGTTAATTCGAGATGTGACTAAGCAAAGGCTTTCGACCATTTATTTACCATCTTTACAAGTTTTTCTTTTTGTTGAGGAGTGAGCTTAGCATTAATTATTACTAATTTTTCATTCTTGAGAAATGTATACTCCATACCAATGGGAAATAGTTTTAACTCAAGGGTCTCTTACTTAAACTCATTAAGGATTTCCAACTTCCCCTAGTTGATATTCTTGGTGTCAATACTTGGAAGTTGGCGATGGACTTGCTCTAATGTATCTATGCTATTGATATAGGCACAATTTAAGCTCTCATTTGGTTTCACGCATATAGTTAAATTGCTCTCTGGGTTAACTATCAACCACTGGGTGCCTACGTATCTTATTGCTACTACATATAGGCATCTTTTTATGTCAATTATTTGTGTACATTGGTTTCATGGAGGCAATGTTAAGCATTGTACAAACTAGGATTTCTGCATGCAATTGCACCTTGAGTCACTATATGCGATGCATGAAACTTTCTTCTTATTGATCTTTCCAAACATATTTTCTTTTGATATTTCTAGGGAAAGATCCCGTATTCCTAGGAATGCATCAATCGTACTCAACCAAGCTCTTTCCATTATGATTGGGAAGTCCCCCTTATAGTTGTTAACTTGGATCATTAGGAAATTAGCTAGATACGACCACCTAGAAACAATGGTGACAATGTCCTCCACTAGTCCTAATGGGATAGTGATAGACTAGTCAGCCAACTCTAAATGAATGTTACTCTTTTTTAGTAGAGGTAGGTTCTAGGATTTGTACATTTCTTGAGAGATTAAGTTAACACCAGAACCTAAATCCAAAAGAGCTTTGCAAGGCTCATTCCTAATGATTTGAAAATATATAAGACGACTTCTAGGATCAAAGAATTTTCTAGGAAGATGACCAGATTTAATCCAATAAATGATGGCATGAGTTAACATGACAATGTATGTGGAGTGTTGCTTTTGGTTCAAAAGAAGCTCCAAAGATTCAAATGATGGTGAGGCATTTGGGTAATTAGCTGCTCATGATTGTAAGGACTTGGTTGGACTATTGGTTCTAAAGAAAGGTCTTTTCTTTGATCATTTGCCTGAATGAACAGTAGGTTGAGGATTGATAGCCCTTGTAGCATTATGTTATTATGACTGGGCAAGAAGCTTGGGCTGCATAGTTGGAGCAGGTGGTACTGGAGCTAAGGGGGGAAGAGGTGTAGTTAGATAAGAAGGATATTACGTATCTGGAACATCATTCCTAGGAGAAGGAGTTCTATAGTACTAGTGGTTTTGGAAGTGAGGTTGAAGAGCAATGTGACTAGTAGAGTTACATGGAGAGATCGGTTGCTAAACATAGTACTCGTATGGATCAGGTTGATGGTAAGGATACTATTGATGTGGTGGTGGCATTCCCCATGATTGTGGGTGTTGCCACTATTGATACTATTCATTTGTTTGTGGTGGAGCTCCACTTAGATAATATGTCAAGGATTGGTGGAATTGCCTTAGGTTACCTTGGGGATAAGGTAACCTTCTAGGTGTTTTCTATTTGTTTAATCATGGGTTTAGTGCATACACCCTAGACTCTTGTAGATGTGACACCACTAGGAAACATCCCTTAGGATGCTCATATTGAAAAATCTCACATTTGTCATCATTGTCTATGTCTAAGTCCACAACCTCTTCAATGATAGTAATCTTGCCCTTACCTTTGTTACGTGTATACTTAGCTTCTTTCTTTTTCCTCCTCTCTTAGTCACTACTTGGTCCTCTAGACTTCTCCACTATTTTTAGCACAGTTTGAAATTTATCATCTAGGCAGTTTCACATTTGGCCAACCTTTGCTAATACTTCTAATGCAGATTTCTGGATGGGCAAAGTCTTTTTGTTGACTATCTCTTCAAGTGGTGACTCTTCTTCATCTTTACAAAATCTAATTTTCTTCTTTCAGAGGGAAGGATCTCTATTGTATTCCTCCGTACTTTCTCTTTTCCTCAACTTGCCTTCCTCCTTGGCAACTTCAATAATCTTTGTATTTGATGGGCTCTCAGCTCAGATAGCCTTCCTTGGGCATAAGTCCCAAAGGTTCTTCGCATTTTGTACCTAAGCCCATCTATGAGATGGCGTAGTTGTTCCTTCTACGAGTAACCATGGCCAAGACAATGATGTAACAATGAATAATACCAACCCATGACAACATCCAAGGATTTGTGTCCAACCCATGACAACTAGGAGTACATTTGATACTTATCGTTAAATAGTTCTAACATGGTACTCCATCGACGAATGGATTCTAGTTCAAAGAATTAGTACCAGCTTTCTTCTTCCTTGATCAATGTCTATGGAAACAACTTTAGCTTTTTCCAATCATTTTCTATATTTTTCAAGGCACATGTGTTGTGGAATGCTTGTAAATGATTTTGAGGATCAGCATTATATCCCCCTTCAAATCGTGGGATGTTATTCATGTCTAGTCTTTTAATCCTACTATCTTTTTGGTGCCTTGTTGGGATCCTAATAGCCTTTGTTATATCTAACATACTTTGGGTGACGAGTAGGGGTTCATCATGATTGTACTGTTTATGGTATCTATGATGATTATGCTATTCCCTACTCTCCCTTCTTTCATGATGTGTCTCTCTAAACTACCCTCATCCCCTTTCTCGATTGTTTTTTCTATGATCTCTATTTCACTTATCATTGTCCTCATGGTGTTTCCCTTTGCGATTGTGTTTAGATCCTGAAGGAGAGGGGGAAGGAGATGATGAAGGTGAAGAGGAAGAAGGACTGGCACCATGATGATGCCTATCACCTTCTCTTCGATGGTCGCAGCCTTGGTCGTGGTTACAATCGGAATGCCCATCATTGTCATGCGTTCGCATTCCTTTTTCGGACCCTTTATGTCCATTGGTACCAAAACCTAGGTTATGAATAGTTGAGTGAAGATTCTGATACACAATTCCTTGACCAAAGTCAATGAGGCAAATATTGTTTTGTGGCAAAACTCCCGAGGCAGGCTCACCACCCTCATTTTCAGTTAGGACATATAGGACATCCTGAGACCACTTCTCCTTCATGGATTTGTAATGTCTCTCTTGTTGAAAATCCCTCTGATGTTGTGCCTTCATGGGTCAATAATCTCTCGAATGTTGTTCATGCACAATGTACTCCGCTTGTAAGTGCTTCATACCAATTTGTATGAGAGCATGAAGAAACATGCTTAGAATTAAGCAATCAAGAGGTAACACTATGTTACCTTCTAAATCACATCATCACAATTGTTGATCCTGGTTGAAGATAAAGGTAAAGTCTGGTACATGCTCGTCGGGTTGAGTGTATACCAAGTGAAACTATTGGAGCACTGGCGGATCATCATGTGCACTCACCCTGATGATGTCAAACCTAGGCAATGAAGCACTCTCATAAGAAGAAAAATACATGATTGATTATTCAATGTGCAATACTCTTTTTTGATGATTGTAGGATAACTAACCCTAGGGGTTCATTCCAATGATGGAAAGATTTCCTAAGTTCTAATCAATGCATAAAAAATAAAATCCCTGGCAACAATGCCAATGATGAGCAGCGAGGTACCCCTACATCCAACCATACGAATACTAGCATTCACGCCTGATCCAGTTGAACTCCAAGGATTAGGTGCTTATGTGCTTACATAGAATAAGGATGGGTTATGCGATCATTATCTTAACAAGCTTACTTGTAAGGCATAATTGTATGGTTAAGTAAACTTGAGATATATGATTTTTATGCTTTTTATGTTTTATGTTCTTGGTGCTTAAAATAGGGAAATGAAATGATTTAGTAACTAATTTGATGTAACTAATGAACTATTCTCTAACTAGTCTTAACACCAACATCCATTCCCACTTGTTGGACACATCCTGAACCAATGTAACACTACTAGGATTACCACACGCTAATCGTTACTAGGTTACCAAGTGTTCCACGTATGCTCGAAGTGGTCATGCTAAGTGTGCTAATTCATTGATAATTACCAATTCAATGGAAATAGCATTGATTAACTATTGAAAGCATCAAATAATAGTAAATAACATGAAATACAATAATTAAGCTATACTAAATCTTGCAAGGTTTATCATAAATTTTGTCTTTATGTCCAGTCACAAGGTGTGCTTAGGTACACAATGCTCAAATAAAGATTTGTTCACTTTGTGACTCCTACTACGGGCACTCAAAAATAATTCTAACTCTGAAAAGGAAAAAAACTATAAGAGTTCAGCTAAGGGACTAAGAAAACTAATACCAAACCAAGTGTCCCGGTCTCTTATTTATAGGCAATGAGATAGGCTCTGATATCGCATGTTTGATATTTCTTTGGTACCTCCAATATCGCCTATCCGATATCGAGGGTCCGATATCAGGGATCCAATATTAGGGGTCCGATATTGTGACTCATCAATTATCTTATCATTCTAATGTTTTGTCATTTCCATTCATCAAATTGACACTTTTCATTTTGTTTCATCATTTGTATTATTATCATTATTGTCATATTCTCATTATCAAAATTATCTTATTTTATTATTCTTGTATTGTGTGATCTAAGTCCTCATTCAATTTAAGGGTTATCTCTTAAACTACTGTTGGTGATGGAAAGTGTTTCATTGTTATTTGGTACTTTGCTTTCATTGAGTCATTGAGACATTATTTTATGTGCAAAGTTATATGAGAAGATAGTTTTCACCTCAAGACTCTCTTTCACAAGTGCTTATGGCTAAAAGTTCTATCACTTGGGTGTCAAATTTGCATTTTTGAATGCATATTTATAACAAGAAATATTTGCATACAAACTTGAAGGTTTTGTGAAAAGATTATGTTTGAATTTTATTTGTAGAGTTAAAAAATCCTTCTATTGTTTTTTAAAAAAACTTCCCAAGAATGATACATAATGCTTAATGAATATTTACAAGAAGAAGGGTTCAAGAGAGATAATATAAGTGCTATTCTATATATTTATTTAACTAAAAACTCACAGAGAACTATTATACTTGTTCTATATGTTAAAAATATTATCATTAATAGAAAGTTACAATGTCTAATCTAAAAGGTTAAGGGTTTGTTAAAAATCAAAATTTGATCATACATTGAGTATTTACTTGGACTAGTATTACATTATCTTCCCACTTGGACTAGTATTTACTTTGTCATGTATGGTTTAGTCCAAAGTGAGGTGTATGATGTGATTTCTAACACTATGCTACTCCTAACGATAATGAGAAATAGTCTTGATTAAGCTAATAAGCAATATGAAGTAAAATCTAAGCTACCCTAAGTGCGATGAGTATCCATCCCTAATCGTCCGTACGCATCTTAGACTTCATGTACTACTTTTGGGATTACCAAGGGCACATTACTCGAGCACTACTAGATACACTACTGGGTTACCAAGTAGTTACACTTAAATGTTTGTCATTAAGACATACTCATTCTATGTTAATAACAGGAAGAGGAAATGATAATAAAGGAGATATTAACTACAAAAACAACAATGAATAATTAACAATTAAAACAAATAAAAGCTAAGTGAATGCTGCAATGATGGAGTAATCTTGATCTTTATTTCTGATCGTGTGCGTGTCCAAGTACATCATACTTGAACAAAGGTTCTGTACAATTACAAGCATCACACTGAGGGTATGCACTTGGGAAAGGAACTAGAAACTAATTGAAAACTAACTAAAAACTAACAAAAAGCTTGAACCTAAATATTTACTAAAATACTCTTTCTTGTGCACCTAAATACTATATTTATAGGCTGACATAGGAATCATGATATCGTGTAGACGATATCGTATCCAAGCTACGATATTGTGTACCTAGTATCGTGTACACAATATCAGGGCCTGGCAAACCATGATTCATCATACCTCCAAAACTGAATAAAAAATCATCCTCAAGTCAAAAAATGAGGAACAAGATCATTTAATTACATAGTGGATAGGTATGGGATTATGGACTTTATGTCGTAGTGTGGAATTTGACAAAATACAAAATTGGGACACCAACACAAAATACAAAATACAAAATTGTTGGAACTCATGTGGTTCCTAGTGGTAGTGGCTCCTCCATTGGCTTCTACCCCTTCTCTTGTGCTCCAGGTTTTGGAAATGGATACCTCTGAAGAAGTACCTAAAGCTTTTCTTCTTCTATGTAGGGAACATATGTCATCCATGCTAATGTTCCAATATTTGATGGAGTTAGCACCTTCCATGGACATGGCAATTGCATAAACATCTAATTGGCTTTGACGTACGAGGCTACAAATAATTTTCATTCCTCCTTGTAGGCTCTAGCTTTATCTCTACATTCTTAATAATTTGTGAGTCATCAAGCCCAATCTACTACAACATCTTTCTAACCTTGGTAGCTGGCTTTTACCACCTCTAACTCAAAATTTTCTACCTCCAATTTCTACAGTGTCTTTTTGTATTCAACAAATTCTGCTTCATATTTGGTGTAGGTGACAGCTACCTACTTTTCCAACTCTGTCCTTGGGTGTCTTGCAATCAACATGGCCAAGTTGGCATACCACAAGTTTGCCAACTCCATGTACTCAGTGAGATCCTAGATCTACAAGTCTTAGCTCTTTAGTTCTGCTTGGTGGGCAAAGGTGTAATGTTCAATATGGCCCACCAGTCATTGTTTTGAGCATTGAAAGCATTGATATGGGTCTTAGACATATGGATCTCTTTTTCAATGATCTGCTTATACATCCCCACCTAGTCCCAGAAATGTTCTTTTAGTTCTTCATGTCACTTAACTTCATTTTATCATGCACTTATTTTGATGGCTCTCTTCTGATAAATGGCATGTACCTCCTCCATTTAGAGGGTTATATTTTCTTTGGCTAAG
Organism: Gnetum montanum; assembly: GCA_015680685.1. Taxonomy (NCBI): domain Eukaryota; kingdom Viridiplantae; phylum Streptophyta; class Gnetopsida; order Gnetales; family Gnetaceae; genus Gnetum; species Gnetum montanum. The sequence continues at coordinate 1,413,738 of MNCI01035519.1, forward strand.
TATTTCATGTCCTAGTTGACCCTTATTAGTTGTTCTCACATTTGCTAAAAAATTTTCCTTGAGAACATTCTTTTGTTTTTCAATTGTTGTCAACCAAATATTCTCAGTAGTAAGGAGTTTATTTTCTTCTTGTAAGGCCTTGAGTGCTTTTGCATGTGCATATGTTTGGGCTTGGGCTTTCAAAGCATCCTAATTAGCCTTCTCCTTTTTCATTACTACCCTTTTATTCTCTTCTAATAATTTATTCAATTTCTCTATCCTAAATAACTCTAGCTGGCTGGCTAGGATAAGCTGGGATGGATCCCACTGTGTGGCTTGTAGGGCAACAAACTTCTCTTAAAGTCTTCTTAACTCATCTTCCACATGTTCAGCCCTAACCTTAGCCATAACTAGCTTTTCCTTTGTGGAAATGAGGTCTGATTATGCTACTCTGACATCTTCAGGGCCATCAGATAAGGATGTCATTACTTATCCTATTTGTAGCAAATGATCCAGAGTATCCTCATGTTTCGCAGGAGTCATCAAGGTGTCAACAAGAACTTGAACATCGTGTGCTCCTATGAAATCTACTGGTGGCATAACAGAGACATTGAATGATTCTTTGATGTAGTTTTTGACCAATTAATTACCTTAAAGAGGTTGGCCTCATCATGACTTCCCCAACTAACCATTTCTACGATGGCCCTAAAATGGCTCATTGACGATTGGTAATCTTGCGATGGTGGTGGTAGTTGGCCCTGTTGGCCTATGGGCTATGTGATAGGCCCTACTTTCTATTGTTGACTAGGCCTCATGTCTTGAATTTGGCTAGTTCCTATTGTTTGAGGTGCAGTAGGCCTAATCGTCTACTCTTGTTCAAGCTTTAGTGTTTCACTAGCATCTTTTCTTGGTGCTCGTAGCTTTAGTAATTCGGCATATGAAGCATTTTGATCCTTTCTAAGGACATCATTATTGTGCCCTAGAATTCTAGCACATCAACAAAACTTCCTAATTAGATAGGGGGAAGGTAATGCAAACTTTCCTATCTTACATTCTTCAAACTACCTCAATATTTCTGTTAGATATAAATGGGGCAAATTGGGATCAACCTTGCCCATCAAGATTGTGCTTCCTCTAGCCACATCGGTGGAGATCCTATTTAGTCCTTTTGTTGGGAAGATGTGATAGGTGCAAATTTTGAAATAGATTCTCTCTTCAAGGGTGAGTTCGTTGTATGTTTTTTCCTTCTTGCCATATGCTCTCTTCAACCATACTTTTCGTGTATCAGCATCGGAGTGAGTGGACAGATGAGAAACCTTGAGTCCTATACTCGAAAGACTCGGAACTTCTGAAATGGCTTCCATAGAGAAATCATTTGAAATCCCACCAATGTTAGTAGTGGTGCCTTCGTCTTTATTATGCCAAAATTGATAAGTCTCCCTCAAATACCATTCACCACTCTCCAAGAGGATAGGCCATAATGGAGATCCTTTGAGTCTAACCAACTCAAGGGAAAATTCCATAAAAGCTCCAAAATTAAGTTCCACAATCATTGCAGTTGACATGGACCTTTCTCAGATGGCCTGAACGCATTCTAGGGACAACGTGAGATGTTGTCCTTGTTCAGGTGCCTTGCCTTCTCCACCTTGTGCTTGATCAGATTGTGTGGTAATAGAGGTTTCTTGATTGATGCTAAACATTTGTGCCTCCTACTCTACATGTTCTATGGGAGGTCCTTGGCCTCTACCTCTCCTTGAACGTTTGGATGAACCTTGAGAAGGTCCTCCTTATTTTCCTCATTTAGGGGCCATCTGTAATCACACTAGGATCAATTATTAGTAAGGTTACTTAACAAAATTTAATTACCTTAGACCTTACTCATTGCCTTTAATAAATTTTGAATTCTTGCTCAATGTGATTTCAGAGTTGAAAACTCCCCTCATATCAATAGTTGAAAATGACTTCTACACACATGAGGGGGCCCATATATATAGGTTTTATAGACACAATATCGCGTATGCACTAGTGTGGACTCGATATCACATTGGACCTAATATCGTGTCCTATCCAAAATAGGGTGCTTAGTAAAATTGATGAATTTTTGAGTTTTCATGACCAAAAATGAAGGATTTAAGGTAAATTTGAAAGATCTGGAGTAATGTTGAGTAGACCTTAAGGCACCAAAAGTGTAATGAAATGGAATTATATAATGAAGTTCTTGGATAGGATGAGGAAAAAGGACATGTAGTGGTGCACAAGAACATTTGGGTTGAAATAATGATAAAGGAAAGAATAAATTCAGCAATGTAGTACTTGGAGGGTATAAGATGACGTGGTGATGTGCAATAAGTGCAAATTACAAAATTTACACAAGTGGGTCCTCCCCAAAGCAAGTTCCAACCTATCATGCCCTTGCGTAACCACACCTTAAATTGTCTGTAGGCACTCAAAGGGTTAAATGCAATCCACATTGGTGCAAAAAAACACACACATATTAAATACCACTATGATGAGGTATGAATTCCATGCCATAGAAGACACAAATTAGAAATACTTAGATAGTGGGATGAGCTAAATCGTAGAAGGGATTACAAAGATTAGGACATGAAGTAACTTACCTTGGGCATAATGAATCCTAAGTGTGAGGTGTGATTAAGGTATCATTAGCCTTTCGCTCCAAAATCAAGACCAAGTCCATACCTCAGATCAGTGACATCACATTATTTCATCCAATGATAGACAACCACAAGAGCATCATGACATCAAGGCGTACAATCACTTGGCATTTTGTCCAAGGGAGGAGTGATTTAAATTTCTCTATGACATGTTCTTCTTGATCTTTTCTTTGTTGTTTTTCTTCTTTCTTTTCTTTTTCTTTTGGCCACTCTTTTGTACTTGTCTCTTCAAAAAGTGATTTAGAAAAGCCACCAATATTCAAGCATGAAGTGCCTTTATTACTCTTTCTCCCATTTTTTATTAGATCTACAAGGACCTTAGTACAACCAAGCTGCATGATAGCATAGACAAATGTCGCCAAAGAGAATCCACAAGTCCCCTTGATGTCACACCCTGGCCATTCCCTCTTAGTCTATCACTTTTTGCTCTAGGCATAATGAGTACAAAGTTATTTTAAGTTTTAATGATGATAAGAATATCACCGTACCCAAAGTAGAACCTCTTATTAATAGAATGGATGGGTGGATGTCGTGCCTCACTATCTAAATAATTAGTCACTTACGACTGAATAGCATAGAATAACACCTCAATCGACAAGTCACATGAGTATTTCATTCACATATGGGATTACCCTCAAAAAGAGAAAATGACAAGCTAAAAGATAAAAAATTAGAAAATAAAAATTGGAAAACAAAAAACTATAAAACTAAAGAAAAGGAAAAAATTTACTAATTTTGCTTATTAGAATGTGGGATATCCTCCATGAATAAACCTTGAATCATGGTGAGAATTAATAAATGGAAAGTTTGGATCCATGCATGTTGGAAATATTGGGGTCTAGTCATATCCAAACCACTAGGTGTGTTTTAATGTGGTGGTAGGAATGTACCTAAATTTGGGTTCACCCACTTGATTCATGTAGGCATAGTTGGGCAGATTATAAGATTTGGTCATGTGATAAGTAGCTAATCCACTATGGCACCCATAACCATAAGACGGTGATGAGTCACGATATTGAACCCTTGATATCGAACCCTCGATATCAGATACGTGATATCGGAGGTACCAAAGTGATATTGGATATGGGATATCGGAGACTGTCTCATTGCCTATAAATAAAAGATCAGGACACTTGGTTTGGTATTAGTTTTCTTAGTTCCTTAGCTAAACTCTTGTAGTTTTTCCTTTCTAGAGTTAGAATTATTTCTAAGTGCTCGTAGTAGGAGTCATAAAGTGAATGGATCTTTATTCGAGCATTGTGTACTTGAGNACAGTACGATCACGATGAACCTCTACTCGCCACCCAAAGTATGTTAGATATAACAGAGGCTATTAGGATCCCAACAAGGTACCAAAAAGATAGTAGGATCAAAAGACTAGACAGGAATAACATCCCACGATTTGGAGGATACAATGCTGATCCTTAAAACCATCTACAAGCATTCCACGATGCATGTGCCTTGCAAAATATAGAAAATGAGTGGCAAAAGCTAAAGTTGTTTCCATGGACACTAATCAAGGAAGTAGAAAGTTGGTACCAGTCCTTAGAACTAGAATCCATTCATCGATGGAGTACCATGTTAGAACTATTCAACAATAAGTATCAAATATACTCTCGGGTGTTCAACCTGCATAAGCAAATCCAAGGATGAAAACAAGGAAGACACAAATCCTTGGATGCTGCCATGGGTTGGTATTATTCATTGTTACATCATTGTCCTAGACATAGTTACTCACAAAAGGAACAACTATACCATCTCATAAATGGGTTTAGGTATAAAACATGAAGAAACCTTGGGACTTATGCCTAAGGAAGGTTATTCGAGCTGAGAGCCCATCAAATACAAAGATTATTAGAGCAAGTTGCCAAGGGGGAAGGCAAGTTGAGGAAAAGAGAAAGTGCGGAGGAATACAACAAAGATGCTTCCCTCTAAAAAAAGGAAATTAGATTTTGTGAAGATGAGGAAGAGTCATCACTTAAAGACATGGTGAATAGAAAGACTTTGCCCATCCAAAAATTTGCATTAGATGTATCAGTAAAGGTTGATTAAATGTGGAACTCCCTAGATGATAAATTTCAAACTGTTCTAAAAATAGTAGAGGAGTCTAGAGAACCAAGTAGTGACCGAGAGAGGAGAAAAAAGAAAGAAGCTGAGTATATACATAATAAAGGTAAGGGCAAGGTTACTATCATTAAAGAGGTTGTGGACTCAGACATGGACAATGATTATGGATGTGAGATTTGCCAATATGACCATCCTAAGGGATGTTATCCAATGGTGTCACATCTACAAGAGTCTAGGGTGTATGCATTAAACCCATGATTAAACAAATGGAAAACACCTAGAAGGTTACCTTATCCCTAAGGTAACCCAAGGCAGTTCCACCAATCCTTGAAATATTATCTAAGTGGAGCTCCACCACAACCGAATGAACAGTATCAATGGTGGTAACACCCACAATCATGGGGAATGCCACCATCATGTCAACAGTATCCTTACCATCAACCTGACTCATATAGGTATTACATTTGACAACTGATCTCTCCATGTGACTCTACTAGTCACGTTCCTCTTCAACCTCACTACCAGATCCACCAGTACTATAGAACTCCTTCTCCTAGAAATGATGTTCCACATAGGTACTATCCTTCTCATCCGACTACACCTCTTCCATACTTAGATCCATTACCACCTGCTCCAACTATGTATGGCAAGCTTCCTGTCCAATTGCAATAATGTAATGGTACAAGAGCTGTGAATCCTCAACCTACTATTGGTTTGGATAACCGATCAAAGAAAAGACCTTTCTTTAGAACCAATAGTCCAACCAAGTCCTTACAACCACAAGTGGCTAATCCTCCAAATGCCTCACCATCATTCAAATCTTTGGAGCTTCCTTCAAACCAAAATCCACACTCCATGCACACTATCATGTTAACTCATTCCATCACTAATTGAATTAAAGTTGGTCATCTTCCTAGGAAATTCTATAATATTGGAAGTCCTCTTATATATTTGGAAATCACTGGGAATGAGCCTTGCAAATCTCTTTTGGATTCAGGTTCTAATGTTAACTTAATCTCTCAAGAAATGTACAAAGCTTGGAACCTGCATCAACTAAAAAAGAGTAGCATTCATTTAGAGTTGGTCGACCAGTCCATCACTATCCCATTAGGACCAGTGGAGGACATTGTCACCACTATTTGTGGATGGTCATATTTAGCTGATTTCCTAGTTATCCAAGTTAACAACTATAAGGGGGACTTCGGAAACATATTGGGAAGAGCATGGTTGAGTATGATTGATGTGTCTCTAGGAATACATGATCTTTCCCTCGAAATATCAAAAGAAAATATGTTTGGAAAGATTGAGAAGAAGAAAGTTCCATGCATCGAATATAGTGACATAGGGTGTAACTGCGTGCAAAAGTCCTAGTTTGTACAACACTGAACATTACCTGCATGTAACCAGTGTGCACAAATAACTAACATACAAAGATGCCTGTATGCAGTAGCCACAAGATAGGAAGGCACCTAGGGGTTCATAGCTAACGAAGAGAGCAATTCAACTTTATGCCTGAAACCAACTGAGAGCTTGACTTGTGCCTATATCGATAGCATAGATACATTAGAGTAAGTCCATTGCTATCTTCCAAGTCCTGACAAAAATAAGTGCTCATGATGGTGGATTGTACCATAATAGTGTTGATTGCTAATGTTTGGTTCTTACTTTTCACTTTCAATGTGATGCTAAGATATGGTTCCTTTTGATAAAATAGGCAATGAGTCCACGTCATTCATTCATCCACTCAACTCTATGGTCTCCCTTCATTTTCGAACTATACTGTCCCTTTTTCTAAGAAAATTTATTAATGAATTTATGGCTTGGTATTCTTCAAACCAAGGAAACATCAAGGAGGATTCAATGCATTTGTGTTGGCCATTCTCTTTAGTACTTGGATGCTTTTCATGGGTCTTTGCCATTTTTCTATTTACCAATATCAGTAAGTCGACTAAATCAAATAAGTCTTTTCATGGTGTGATTCTACTCAAAAAAAATAAAAAATAAAAAAAAACCCCAATGGGAATTCAAAGCATACCCCTTATACATAATAAAGGAACATGGGCTACATGCACTAGTTATGGCACTGGAAAGACATGTTACCCATGCCTGAAGGTTCTCTCTAACTAAGGCCCTTCCTCACTTCCTACTTCTCTATTCTTCTCTTATTGGAATGGTAGTTGCTCTGTAAAAGCATTCTTGTTGCTTTAGGAGGATGGATTAGTCAAGTGTGTTGATGCAAGGTCACTGGATGTGGTTAGTTTTAATCTGGATTTGGAATAAATTATATTAAGTCACTTTAACCACACAATACACAAGGGACTTTACACAACCTTGATTCTAGGATCCCATTCCATTCTCTCTTTTCTTTTCATATTTCTTTCCACTATTCCACCTCATTATCAATTTTATGATTAGTCTATATTTTGATTGACGCATTTTTATTCTTTGGTAAATTCTTGTGGGTGAATTCTTAATAATTGTCCCTATATATCATTCTAAGAGCCTACAGACTCTTCAGTTTATGGGTTTCTCAGGGTATAAAGGACATGAGCCTACTTTGGGGAGGATCCACTGACACTCCTTTTTGGTGCAATTGATAAGTTCTTTCCCTTAAGACATTTCTTGCAATCAACTATTTTTTGTTTCACCACATCCATGACATTCATTTTTTTTTTTTTTTTGTTTTATTGGTTTCACCATTGTTATTTCCCTCATCTTTCTTGTTTTTTCATTTTCCACCCTATTGCTACCAAAGGTTTGGTCTTAGTCATGGAGGCCTATTGCAAGTTTTTCCATTTCATTACTTATCTTACCCCTACATGTTGGGTAGTTATCAGCTACAAACCTCTGACCCAATATTTTCCATACCCACAACCTAGCCAATGCACTTCATATCAAGGCAAGGTATCAATTACATTATATCTTATCTATCCTTGCTAATTCGTGACTATGTTGTGTGTGCAAATGGAAATCACATGAACAATGGACTAGGATAAGAGGGAGCACATAGGATGGACTAGAGCTAGAGCATTTATGCAAGGAAAATGCTTAATCATGTGGTCATGGATGAACAACGATGTGCACAATTTTGACATTGGCAACAACGTGCCTCATTTTGTTTTTTTTTTCTCTCTCTCTCTTCAAGCTGTCAAAAGAGGGTCTGGATGTCATCTATGTACAGTGTTCAACACAGTGGTTATGAACACCAATGCTGTAATATGTTTGTCAATCCATTCACTGGGCACTTTGAGTCTGTCATCCCCTGTCATCATTAGTTGTCGTTCAGTCAATAATCCCATACCTTCCCAATATTTTATAAGGAACTCAAGGATGAGTTTTCATTTAGTCATGGGGGTATGATGAGTCACGATATCATACCCTCAATATCAGATCCCTAATATTGGATACACAATATCAAAGGTACCAAAGTGATAGCAGACATGTGATATCAAAGCCTGTCTTGCTACCTATAAAAAAGAGACCGAGACACTTGGTTTGGTATTAGTTTTCTTAGTCCCTTAGTTGAACTCTTGCAGTTTTTCCTTTTTAGAGTTAGAATTATTTTTGAGTGCCCATAGTAGGAGTCATAAAGTGAACGGATCTTTATTCGAGCATTGTGTACCTGAGCACACCTTGTGATTGAAAATAAAAACAAACATTATGAAAAACCTTACAACATTTAGAATAACTTAATTATTGCATTTCATGTTATTTACTATTATTCAATTCTTTCAATAGTTAATCAATGTTATTTCCATTGAATTGTTAATTATCAATGAATTAGCACACTCAGCACGACCACTTTGAGCATACGTGGAACACTTGGTAACCCAGTAACAATTAGCATTTCGTAATCCTAGTAGTGTTACACT
>MNCI01035519.1:1422343-1450497 GCA_015680685.1 Gnetum montanum
GTGAATGCTCTTATTTGTATGGTTGGGCATAGGGGTACCTCGCTACTCATCAAATGGTATGCAAGGATTGATATGCCTCTTCACATTATCATATTCATTGGCCTGCATGGTTGTTGGAATGTTAATTGGTGGCTTCGATAAGGTAATAGGAGGCATTGAGTTTGAAGAGGAAGGTGCATCATAGTGCTGAACTTATGCTGAGTTGGAGGGTGTAGTGGTTTAGAACCATGTTGTCTCTTCCTACGGTCATGCCTAAAGAAAGGATGCTTTCGACGTTGTGGAGGAATTTCATTACTAGTGACAATAGCAGCACAAGTAACGTTTGTAGGTTGATGTTGTGGTGCAAGACCTTCCAGTACTACTGGTGGTGAGGTAGAAGGAGGTGAAGGATGAGAATATTGAGAGTAAGGAGAAGTGTAAGGAATATGAGGTGGTGATTCTGTAGGACAAGACATGGGTTGATAATACTCAGGAGAATAATAACAATGAGGTGAAGTAGAGGTTTTGCCACTGTGGTTGGACACAGTATTTCTATACAAATTTTGGATGTAGCATTCCTTCCCAATGTTCATGCAGATGTAACAAAATTGAGCATTGGCCTTTGGGGTGATCATATAGGAAAACATCGCATTGATACTTATGATTTGCAATTGAGCCCCTATTCTAATTTCCTTTAGCCCTTCTTTCTGATTGTCGAATGGTGTTTTGTCTTGTTCCTTGGTTTGGCATCCTTTGTTTGTTTTGGTTGTCAAAGTGATCATGCATGGTTTTACCTCTAATAATGTTTCCATATTCTCTGCATTTTTCATGTATCCATTTCATCATTTTATTGATCTTTGCTTTGATTTCATCTAGTGATTTTAGTATTGGCAAAGATGAGGATGGTTCCACCTCCTTAGGATGAGTTAATTTCTCCTTTTCATCATCATGGACCCTTGTTACTTTTAGAGTTTGGTCCTATTAAGATCTTTCAACATTCTTCCATTTGGTTATTTCTCCTTCTTCTTTTACTACCCACTTAATAAGCTCTTGGAATTGATGGGTTTGTAGTTCATATAGTTGACTTGGGACATACATCCCTAGGGTCTCCCTTGTTTCATTATGGAGCCCATCCATGATGTGGTACATTAGCCTTTCCTCAGAGAACCCATGGCTTGGGTAGTTGTTTAATAGTGAGTAATATCTTTCTAGGGCCATGTCCAAGGGTTCATGTTGCCCTTGTTTACACTCTTAGATTTGTCTCCTCAAGGTTGATACTCTTGTATAGGTTTGATATCTTTCATTGAAGAGTTCTATCATTATCGACCAATGGTGAATTGATTTTGGCTTTAAAGACTTGTAACATATTTTTTCTTGGCCAATGAGTGTCATAGGAAATAGCTTAAGTCTTTGCCACCCATTATCAATGTTTTTCCACGCATAGGCATCATAGAAGGCTTGTAAATGGTGTTATGGATCTAAATCATAGCCTCCTGAGAACTTGGAAAAATTTTTTAAATCAAGCCTGGGTAGAAGGCTTTCCTTATGATGCCTGTAGGATATTTGAATAGCTTTTGTTATATGCATTAGGCTCTTAGTGGCTAGTATGGGTTCATCATCACTAAATAGGTTGTGAGTTTGTAAGTTGGGATGATGTTGTCTATGTTCATGTTGACGTTATTGATTTTTCTCGTGGGTTCAATTGTTGTTTCTATGCTGACCCCTTGAGAAATAGTCATCCATGTCATGACTTGATATTGAAAGAGAACTAGAAGACTTGTCATGACCTTTTTAAGTCTCCTAATCATCCCCTGATATACTCTTGCTAACCATTCAGAAGGTCCTAGGCCTTACGGGCCCCCTCGTTCTGGGAGATGTCCCATCCTTACTAGAGGTGTTTGAGTTGGATGACAAGAGTCCTTGTGTATCGTTGAGGTGTTCATGAAAATATTAAACTCTTGCATAATATTGTGTACTCCAAACTTCTTCTTCATCATAAATTTTGTTGGTTCTCCAATGAATTTCCTTCCTAGATGTTGCGTTATCGTTATCCTATAGGAGAGACATTATCATGAATCATGTGTAACTTAATTGAATTTAATTGAATTTCTTTTGTTTGAAAGATATATTGTTAATGCGTTGTTACAGTGATCTTGTATGATATAACTAGTCTAGATAACTAGCACTATCCCTGACAACGATGCCAATGATGAGTGGCGAGGTACCCCTACACTCAATCATATGAATACAAGCATGTACACATGATCTGGTCGAACTCTACAAATAGAGTAGTTGTGGCACCTAGATAGTTATATGTTGATCGTAGTTCATTATCTTCCCACATGAACTAGTATTTTCTTTGTCACATATGGTTTAGTCCAAAGTGAGGTGTATGATGTGATTTCTAACACTATGCTACTCCTAAAGACAATGAGAAATAATCTTGATTAAGTTAATAAGAAATATGAAGTAAAATCTAAGCTAGCCTAAGTGTGATGAGTATCTGTCCCTAATCATCTATACACATCTTAGACTTCGTGTACTACTTATGGTATTACCAAGTGCACCTTACTCAAGCACTACTAGATACACTACTAGGTTATCAAGTAGTTTCACTTAAATGTTTGTGATTAAGATGTACTAATTCCACATTAATAACAAGAAGTGGAAATGATAATAAAGGAAATATTAACTAGAAAAACAACAATGAATAATTAATAGTTAAAACAAATAAAAGCTAAGTGAATGTTGTAATGATGGAGTAATCTTGATCTTTATTGTTGATCGTGTGCATGTCCAAGTACATCACACTCGAACAAAGGTTCCGTACAATTACAAGCATCACACTACGAGCATGCACTTGGGAAAGGGACTGGAAGCTAACTAAAAACTAAGTAAAAACTAACAAAAAGACTTGACCCAAAGACTTACCGAAAGACTCTTTTTTGTGTGCCTAAATGCTATATTTATAGGCTAACACAGAAATCACGATATCTTGTAGATGATATCGTATCCAGGCTACAATATCGCATACCCGGTATCATGTATGCAATATCGAGACTTGGAAAACCATGATTCATCAAAATATAAACCATATTTAATTCTACTAGATTCATACAATTGTCCTAGAGAAACCAATTGAAGAATGTGCAAAGTTTTGATAGTTAATTAGTAAACTACTTTATTTAACTAATACAAGACTTAAAATTATGTATATAGTGAATTTCTCATCTTTTTTTAATTAAAAGTCTATTAGAAGTTAGATGACAATGGCTCTAGGAATTCTAAAGTACATTAAAGGCACTTAGGATAGGATTATGATCTAGTATATGATTGTTCTTCAAAAATCCTTTTGGAAGGTTATATAGATGTTGACTATGTAGGAGAAACCATAACTAGATGCTTTACTACTAGATTTCTCATTAGGCACAAAGGAAATGTAAACTTTATGATGGTTTACAAAGAAGAAAGAAATTTCTTTGTCAAACACTAAGTTAAAGTATAGATATGTTATTCACTTAGTAATAAAACTAAAGTGACTAAATGTAACATCCTTCCTACCTAATGTAGGCAAAGAAGATATTATGTTGCTCTAATACATAGATCCTTGGTCATGATGATAAGAAATGAATAAGAAACACTAACAAAGTATGAGAAATAAAATATCACATCATAAAAAAGAAAAAAAGCCAAGAATGTTGCATAGGAAGAAAAAAACAAGTCATTGTCATATAATAGAACATAAAGCTAATACATACAAATTGAGAGCATGTTAAACAAATGATAAGTACAACATGATATCCAAATTATTGATATAATACACACATAAATATGCAAGATACAACTAAGAGTATAAATCCAAGATAGAGAAATATAACCATAAATGATATATAACATGATAACACAATATAATGATAACATCTAACCTAAATATCTAATTATACTTGCATATATATAACATGATAATCTAATATAAAAAGAAACTCTAATAAAAATATATCTAGTATCATCATAATGAAACACAACCATCAATATTCACATAGACATAAAGCTAGAGTTGCATATTCCCTAGCATGATATATCTCTAGTATTCCACTAGCATATGTGTATGTGTATATCCATGAGAAAGATAATCATACTAACTAAAATCCTATTACAAGAATAAATAATAGTGTAACTAAAAAATATAAGATAATGTAAAATCTCTAATTACTAATGGTAGAAACTAAATCTATGCTACCACGGTTGATGAGTGGCGAGGTACCCCTACACTCAACCATACGAATACGAGTGTTACACGCGCGATTTGGTTGAACTCCACAGACTAAGTTTCTACACGCCTTATGGAATACCTATGGTTAATCAATCATTGTCCTCCAAAGCTTACTTGTATTTTTCACAGTTGTTAGAACCAGTAGTGGTTTGAAGGTTTACAGCTCTTGTGGCATTATGTTGCTGCGGTTGAGTGGAAAGTTCCCCCTGCATCGTTGGAGCAGGTGGTAGTGGAACTATCAGCATAAGAGATGTAGATGGATTCGGAGGATGGTATGCATGTGGGGTGTCTCTCCTTGGAGAAGGAGTCTTAAAATACTCCCAAACTTGGAAGTGTCATTGTGGGGTCATGTGACTGATAGAGTCACTTGGAGCAATCGACTACTGCACGTAATAGCCATAAGGATCTAGTTGCCAGTAAGGGTATTGGTGCCTAGGTGATGGCATCCCCCATGACTGTGGGTATCGTCACTGCTGGTGTTGCTCGATAGGTTGTGGCAGAGTTCCACTTGGATAGTATGTTAACGGTTGGTGGAACTGTCTTGGGTTACCTTGGGAATAAGGTAACCTTTGGGATGCCTGCCATTTGTTAAGTCTTGGGTTAAGTGCATACATCCCAGACTCTTGTAGATGTGAGATTATTGGGCAACATCCCTTAGGATGGTCATATAAGCATATCTCACATCCACCGTCATTATCTGTATCCAAATCCACAACCTCATCAGTGATAGTTATTTTTCCCTTACCCTTGTTACGTGCATGATCTAATTCTCTCCTCTTTTTCTTATCATGGTCACTACTTCGCTCCTTAGACTCCTCTACGATTTTTAAAATGGTTTCAAATCTATTATCCAAGGAGTTCCACATTTGATCTACCTTAGTTGATACTTCGATTGTTAACTTTTAAAGTGGCCAGGTTTTTCTATTCACCAACTCCTCGAGTGGTGACTTATCCTCATCCTCACAAAATCTTACTCCCCTCTTTTGGAGGGAAGGATCGCGGCTATACTCTTCCATGCTTTCTCTTTTTTGTAGCTCCCCTTCTTCCTTAGCTACTTGCTCCAACAATCTATGAACTTCATGGGACCTAAGTTTTGATAATCTCCCTTGGGCATATGTTCTAAGGGTTCTCCTAGTTTCATGTCTTAGCCCATCTACAAGGTGGCAGAGTTGATCCCATTGTGCATAGCCATGGCCCGAGAAACAATGTAGCAATGCATAATATCGGCCCATGGTAGCATCCAAGGGTTCATGATTACCCCGCTTCCATCCTTGGATATGCTTACGCAAGTTAGACACTCGGGAGTATGTCTGATATTTATCGTTAAATAGTTCTAGCATCTTGCTTCACCTTCTAATGGATTCTAACTCTAAAGACCGGTACCAACTTTCTGCTTCTTTTATGAATGTCTTAGGAAATAACTTTAACTTCTACCACTCGTTTTCAATATTCTACAAGGCACAAGCATCATGAAATTCCTGTAAATGGTTTTGCAGATCAGCATTGTATCCCCCTTCGAATCGTGATATATTATTCATGTCTAGTCTCTTGATCTAATTGTCTTTTTGGTGCCTTGTAGGTATTGTAACTACCTCTGTAATGTCTAACATGCTCTAAGTTGCTAGTAAAGGTTCTTCATTCTCATTTCTCTCATGGCGTCTATGATGCCTACGCTGTTCCCTACTTTTCCTTCTACCATGCCTTGATTCTCTCGAATGTCCTCGTCTTCTCTCTTGACTCTCTTGTCAAGAGTTCTCATCTTGCCTACCCTTATCCTCACAGTTGTGCTCTTTGTGACTGCATCCTGATGTGGAAGGAGAGGTTGAATGATGCGATGAAGGTGAAGAAGAAGGAGAACCATCGCGATGACAATGTTTCTTACCTTCTCTTCGATGGTTAGAGCCCCGATTATGATGATGATCTGAATGCCCATCCTTGTCATGTGTTTGTGTTCCCTCATTAAACACTTGGTGTTCATGGGGATCAGAACGAGAATTGTGAATCATGGAATGTAAGTTCTGATACCCCACCTCCTCACCATCGTTAGGAGGGGGAACATCATTTGATGCAGAACCTATTATAACTGGTTCACCATCTCCAATTTTGCTTAGGACGTTTCGAACCCCTTTACCCTTCAACAATGTATGGTAGCTCTCCTGCCGTGATTCCCTTAAACATTGCACCGCTGTGGGATGGTAATCCCTTGTGTCATAATCACATGCAATGTATTCAGCATATAGCTATGTCATGCCTATCTGTGCAAGAGCATGAAAGAGCATGTTGGGGACTACACGATCTGGAGGTAACACTATGTTACGTTGCAAATCTCGCCAATGCAGTTGTTCATCCTGATGGAGGATAAAAGTAAAATTGGATATATACTCATCGGGATGAGTATATACCACCCGATACTATTGAGGAACTGGCGGTTCTCAGTTATGCATGTTGTGTCGTCGACAGTCTCTTGTGTGATCCCTAGGTGGTGAAGTGCTTTTATGAGAAGAAGAAGACATTGTTATCTTGTCGGTGTGCTATTGACCATTGTTTAAATTTTTTTCTAATTAACCCTAAGGGTTCATTTAAGCTTCCCAATGATGTGGATGATTTCCTATGTTCTACTTAGCGCACAAAGAACTTAATCCCTAGTAATGGCACCAATGATGAGTGGCGAGGTACCCCTACACTCAACCATACGAATACAAGCATTACACGTGCGATCTGGTCGAACTCCGCAGACTAAGTGCCTACACACCTTATGGAACACCTAAGGTTAATCAATTGTTGTCCTCCCAAGCTTGCTTGTACTTGTCACGGTTGTATGGTTAAGTAAGCTTGAGGCATGTGATTTTTATATCTTTTATGTTCTTATCGCCTATACTAAGAGGGAAAAGGGTGACGATATTTATTAACTAACTTTAACTAACTAAGCCTTAATTAACCTAGCATCAGTATCTATTCCCACTTTCCGTTTCACACCTTGAACTAATGCAACGCTACTAGGATTACCAAACATTATTCGTTACTAGGATTACCAACCGCAACACACATGCTCGAAGCAGTCGTACTGAATGCACTTAACTATGAGAGTTGAGGGCTTGATCAAAGCTTGTCCCATAAGTGGAGAATTCGTCCATAAAGACTTCCACTCCATTCCTTGTTTTCTGTTGAAATATGCTTAGAACTAAACATTGAAACGTGGTAGGAGCATTGCATAAGCTAAATGGCATTTTTTTATATGCAAAGGTTCCCTAGGGATTTGTGAACATTATTTTGGCTTGATCTTCTGGTGCTATTCGTATTTGATTATATCCACTATACCCATCCAAAAAACTATAATAGCGATGCCCCGCTATAATGTGTAAGAATTGGTCAATGAATCGCAATGGGAAATGATCCTTGAATGTTTCCATGTTCAGCAGCCTAAAATCTATACACACCCTCCATTTGCCTCCCTTCTTAGGCACGATTACTAGAAGACTATTCTCTTGGGTGCTTGGATGTTTTCTTCTTGAGTTTTCTTACCATTTCGACATTACCCAATTATCGGGAAGCTGAGTAAATAAAAATAATAAGTCTTTGCATAGTGTGGTTCTCATGCAAGAAAAGAAAAAAGAAAAAAAAATAAACAGTAAGGATTCAAAGCACACCCCTTAGATGAAATAATCATTTGGGTGATAAGCACTAGTTATGGAACTAAAATAAACATGTTCCCTCTAACTAAGGCCCTTCTCACTTCCTACCTTCTCATCTTTTGTTTCGTCGGAATGGTAGTGGCTCTTTGGTGAAGGCATTCTTGTTACTTCAGGAGGATGGATTAGCTGAATGTATTAATGCGAAGTCACTGGATGTGGTTTGTTTAAGGCCAGAGTTGAAATGAGATTTACCAAGTCACATTAATCATTAAATACACAAGGGGCTGTACATCACCTTATTTTTGAGACTTCATTCCATTCTCTTCTTCCCATCATCCTTCCTCCATTGTTCACCTCATTGCCAGCTGTATCATTAGTGTATATTTTGGTTGATGCATTGTTTTCTTTTTGGTAAATTCTTGTGGTTAAGACTTTAACTCTTGTTCTAAATGACATTCCCAGAGCCTGCAGACTCTTTGAATGTGGGTTTGTCAAGGCATTAAGGGCATGAGCCTACTTTGGGGAGGACCCACTGGCATTCCTATTTGGTGCACCAGTTAAATTCTTTCCCTTAACATTGTTGCAGTCAACTCTATTTTTTTTCATTTCCATCTTGACATCCATTTCATTGACGTTATAGTTGTCTCTTTTTCTCCATCTTCCTTGTTCCTTTTCTTTTCTTTTCCTCCATTCTCTCACTACCGGAGGTTCACGCTTAGTCATGGAGGTCCTGGTCCAATTTTTTTGATTTTCTCCTAGCCCCTACACCTTGGGTAGTCATCATTAGTATATCTCCAGATCCGTATCAGCCATGTCACAACTTAGCCAATGGACCTTACATCGAAGCAAGGTATCAATTGCATTATGATTCATTTACCCTTACTAATATAAGAATATGTTGTGTGTGTAGATGGCAATCATGCAACAATGGATTGGATTTGGAGGAAACACTTGGAATGGATTGGTGCTAAAGCAATTATGCAAGGAACAAGATTGATGGCTCACTTATGGATGGACAACGGAAGGCGCTATCTTGGCATTGGCAATAATAGACTTCTTCTTTTCTATCTCTCTTCTCTCTTCTCTCTCAGCTACCAAATAAGGCCTGATGTCACATGTATAAAGTGTTCACTCTTGTTGTCATGAATACCAGTTTTTTCATGTTATGTAATGATGATCCACTCACCATTAGTTCCATTCAAGTTAATAATCTCATACCTTCCCAATATTTTGTAAGGAACTCGAGGATGAGTTTTTATTCAGTCATTGGGGGTATGATGGGCCGCGATATCATGTACGCCATATCACAGCCCACTGCCAATTCTATAAATAAGAGGCAGCTCTCCCTTGTCTCTCCATCTAGTTCTAGACCTTAGCCAAACTCTTGCCATTTTTCCATTCCAGAGTTAAAATAATTTCCATGTGCCCGTAGTAGGAGTTCCAAAGTGAACGGATCTTTATTCGAGCAATTTTGTACCTAAGCACACGATTGTGTACAACAATAAAGACAAACTTTTGCGTAAACCTTGCAGTGCATGGACTAAGCTAAATAGGACTTTAATTATTGTTAATTGTTTAAATTCTTTCTTAAGGACTTAATCTCTCTTAACCCTCAACTCTCATAATTAAGTGCATTTAGTACGACCGCTTCAACACGTGTGTTACGCTTGGTAATCTGAGTAACGAATAGCGTTTGGTAATCCTAGTAGCATTGCATTGGTTCAAGGTGTGAAACGGCAAGTGGGAATGGATACTGATGCTAGGTTAATTAAGGCTTAGTTAGTTAAAGTTAGTTAATTAGTCTCTTCACCCTTTTCCCTCTTAGCATAGGTGATAAGAACATAAAAGATATAAAAATCACATGCCTCAAGCTTACTTAACCATACAACTATGACAAATACAAGTAAGCTTGGGAGGACAACGATTGATTAATCTTACGTATTCCATAAGGCGTGTAGGCACTTAGTCTGCGGAGTTTGACTAGATCACGTGTGTAACGCTTGTATTCGTATGGTTGAGTGTAGGGGTACCTCGCCACTCATCAACGGTCCAACATAATAACGAGTGTCCAAGTACATAGAGGTCCATAGTTTATATATCCATGAATAATGATCAAAGTTGTAAACAATAATAAAAGCTGAAATGAATATTGAATTCCCTAAGTATAGGAAACCATAAATTATATCAAAGATGACATTTAAAAAAGAATTAAAGATGTTTTGAAGAAACTATAAATAAATAAATAAATATCTCTTTATAGAGACAAATGGTGTAAAAGAGCTCATGTAGATGATTCCATTTTGTTGGAACAAGGCTAGGATGATGATAGTTGCTTATCCAAAAATTTTGCTTAATCCCTAGGTAATTTTCATCCAACAATGAGAATAAAAAGTAACAATAAGTTTGGGGTGATTTTCTTAGTTTGTTTTATTGGACTCTCTTCTTAGAACCATAGCTAAAATGTTTATTGACATTGGTGTGGAATTTTAAATCTTTATTAAAAAATCTAAATTGCAAAAACATTGTTCAAGACCTAGTTTGTAGAAATTATCTAAACTAGCTCTCATCTTCTTGAACTTCAATTAAAACCTTAGCCAACACTTTATCCATGCTCATTATGAAATTAAAAAAAAAACTAAGTAATAGGTAGAAAAAAAATCCCAAGAAATACACATATTGATGTTAAAGAAAACTAAAAAAATGAAAATGAAAATAAAATTAAAATTAAAACAGAAATTGAATTTTAAAAATAAAAAATAACAAAAATAATAAACAAAATGAAAATAAAAAGATGAAAAATAATAAAAGTAAAAAAGCAAATCAAAACCTAAAGAGAACAAAGTCAAAACAACGAAGGAATAACGAAATAAAAACAACATAAATGGAATTTTAAAACTGAGAAATAATGAAAATTCAAAAAGAAATCAAAGCCAATCAAAAACAAAACCACAAAAATGGAATTATAAATACCAAAAAGGAATGGTTGTAGATCCTTTTGAAAATCAAAGGAGATGGTTTAGAGTGCACTGTGCTAATTCATAACACAACGTTCTCACGTGAGAGATGATTTGTAAAACATGTCTTATGCATCTATGTATCCATGAACCATGGATAATTTATAACACAATGTTGCTATGTGAAAGAAGGTTTAGATGGTTTCTCAAACATATATCATGCATCCATGTATACTTCCATGGTTTGAGATCTTCTTCTATGTGGTCCCAATGTGCTATTACCCATGGACATGAATCTCCATAGCTCAGAGAGCAGCTCAACAACTACTCAACATCAAATTCCATGGCCAAACCAAATAAGTTCTTCATTTGTCAATTCCTTCTCGTCGTTGCATGCTTTAATGCACCAGTCCTACTTGCAAAGAAATTATTTATTAAATCAGAGATACCATGCCAAGGTGCCTTCCTACATGGCTTAAAGGTCAGCAAATCCAATGTCTGGTGTACCTTACACATGAGGAATGCGTTTTCAGGTGTCACGTGAATTTGCTACCGATATCACGATTTTGAAATAACAACCATAATTTTAAATCGAAGCTCCCTTGAAAAGTTTTATCGGTAAAGTAAATCGAGAATCTTTTTGACGAAGCCTCTACCAACTACGCCGCCACGTTTGAGCGGAACGTCGCCCCCAGTTTCAAAAAATAACGCGTATATTGTAGGTACATGGGCTTCTTGTATTTTGCAACGCATTCCTGGTTTGGTGAAACTGAAACGCGGTCAACCACTTATTTAAGGCGTAAACCATCATGCTTATTCCTGAATGAGAAATTGGTTTAGGAAACCATTTTAATGGTTAATTTTATGATTTAAATTAGACTCCATAATGCTATTTTTACATTTAATGTTAATTAATGCAAATCAAAGTCACATGAAACTAGTTATTTGGGACTGTAAACACAGTTTGACATCCTGACCTTTAGTTATAATGCTTTGGTGTATACCATATAATCTCATGTTAACAAAGAAGAAAAAAATGGTTTAGAAAAAAAACAAAAGAGCAATAAGGTAATTTGGGAAAAAAGGAAAGGTAAAAGGTTTAGTTTCACAATTTTATAATGAAGTGTTAGTTTAGTGGTAAAGATGTTGATCCGGTAACCCTAAATCATAAGTTTAAGTTTAATCTGAAACTGGAACTGGCCCTATATATCTAAAGGATCTGAGTAGACATAAACAAAAAGAATAAATTATTCATAATAAATAAAATGGAAATAAAAAACTGTAGACGGGAAAAAAATAGTTAAAATAAAACAATAAAACTCAAGTCTTCAATCATCTTGTAATTCTAAGGCATAGATGAAAACCCACAATATAAATTAAAAAGAATAGTTCAGATAAAGGAAAATCCATGTTTTGAAAATAAAATTAAGTGCAGATACGTAAAAACCTATACTTAAAATAAAATAATTAAAATTAAATGCAGAGAAGGCAGAAAACACAAAACAACTACATTCCGTTGTCTATCAAGTCGTGAAGTATCAAACTTATAAGACCTTTCCATTTTTGAACTAGAAATTTTACGGAGCCCGTGGATAAACAGAACCAATTATTTATTGTTCAACAAAATAGCAAACACAATTAATCAGTAACATACGGATCAAATTCTTTTTAAACTTGATTACACTTTAATCAATCGTGGCCGCATCACTTCTTCTGGTGGTTGGACCATTGAAGATACCATCCACGGCACAGCACGTATAAGCATTTCAGATAGTCCACAATGTTTGAGTGTTATGTAAAGGTGTATCCTTTTTCCCCTGAGACGGTATCATAAATTGACTACACAAACACGTTGCAACCCAAAAATGATAGAATTAGATGCTTTATTCTGACATATAATCCTGCAATTACGCCCACGCAATGCTTTAGCTAGTGGCGATCTTGGCAAAATCATGGAGTACATGCTTCCCATTCAGCTTGCCAGACATACAGTGCTGCACATACTCCTTCTGGAGAAACTTCCTGGAGCACCGTCCTGCATCACCAGTTCATGGGCAGGTTCCACGGCTGAGTCCATGACGCTGCTGTAGAACACGGCCACCGAATGACGGCCACAATCCTTGTTAGGGACAGCACGGTGCTCAACGCTCATATAACGTCCATTACTCATAACTTCAAGCAGGTCACCCACATTCACAACCAGAGCCCTCTTCACAGGCTGCACAGCCACCCACCGCCCTCAGTGCCGCACATGCAACCCTACGCAGTTGCTGTCCTGTAGCAGCAGCGTGAGGCAGCTGCCGTCGGCATGTGGCGACAGCCCCAGCACTAGCTCGGGCCGTGGGCACTGAGGATACATGTTAATCCTCATTCCCATAAATATATCATCATCAGCATCAGTATTCTGATGCTCATCAGCATTAGCACTACCACCACAGCCAGAGCTGAGCATTTGGCTGTGGAAGTAGTTAGTGTGGAGGCCTAAATTAAGGGCCAGGGCTGAAAGGAGAAATCTGGCCAAGCCACGTATGTGGTGGGAATAGCATTTTACGGTATCTTCAAAGCAGGGAACGCTGCTGCTGGGCCATACTGACATGTCAACGTTGGAGTCTGGCGCCAGGCTGACTGTGAGCAAGTCGGCCCAGTCTAGCTTCTGGTTTTCATCCACCACAAACATCTGCCCGTAACCGCCCGTAAAATGGTTTCCTGGCCGTGGTTGGTATCTGTAAGAGCAGAAATAAAGCAAGCTAATAATCCATGATGGTGATTTGAATCACGTTTTTTATTCAATTTCCCTAGTTACAGGTAAATTTCTTTTGTGGTTGGTGTGGGCTTATATTCGATGTATTTAATTTCTACAAGAAAATTTAACACAAGTCACGGCTTGACAGGTTTAACTTACAGGTGGGTAACTTGGTTATGATTTATAAACCAAAAAGAATTTCTATCATCTTAATAAATCCAGGCCAGAGGGTTCGAGAGAATGAAATTAAGTACACCCCATTTCAGTTTATCTAAGAAAAGATTTTGATAATTGTTTGAGTACCTTTCCTTCTCCTCCGGGGGGAGCTCGAAGAAAGCCTTGGAAACTTGTAATATAGAGTCCATGAGCTCAGCTGGGATGCTATGATTGACGATTTGGAAGAATCCCCATTCTTGACAGGCCTTGGCTAACCTCTGCAATTCCTGCTGCTTGGTCTGCTCATTTCTCATGGCTGCCATCTCTATCACTGGAATCTCTCCTTCAACATCAATCTTATCCAACCGAGGTCTCTCCTGGACTTCTCTGACGTATTTCTCTGGCACATGTTCTGGCTGAGAACTTGATACCTCCTTCACACTCTCTAATGTGCATATGAAGTTGTGTTGCAACTTCTCTTCGTTCTCTTCGTTTTCGGCAGCAGAAGCAGAAGAATCATTTGCAATCGCAGACGCCATGATAGTAAAGAGAATCTTATGATCTCTATTGTGAAAGAGTCACCGAGCTGTGTTTACCCCGATGGAAAATGGGTTCCCTTTTATGTGCTCGAGATTGGAGATTCCAGATAAATTTTGACAAACTGTTCACGTTGGATTCGGGAGCACCTACAGAAAAGCATCAAATTCACAACGGGTAAGTATTTCGTAATTTGCAATGAAATTTTGTCTACATCTATAGTTTTATACGTATACATTAAAATGGTCGCCTTGCCTTGCCTTGGTCTCCATGTCTGCATTATGCATTAAAATCTTACTTATTTTTTCCTGTTCTGAATCTTACCAGCAACTTCATTTCATTGTTACGTGGCCAGCAGGCAATCAAGATTCATGGCATTGGCATGACACAGATCACAGAACAGAAACGAGTGTGAATGAATAAACAAACACACGGAAATCACGATAGGCTATGGGTCTAAATATTTTCCGCTGTTACCATGCTGCACTCCCTTACTTTCCAAGGCTATCCTGTTTGATGTTTAATAGCGTAAAGCCGTCATTACTTTGCCCCATTCCATTATTAAAATAAACGACGTTGTTGAAAGGGACAACTCCAAGACCAGTTCACAAATCCAAGACCAGTTTTATAAAGGCGACGTATCCATTTCTCGGTCCAGATTCTCCTTGATTTTTATATGGTGGTTGTCTTTTAACATCAACTATTTAAAAATGGTAAGTTTAAGTTTTTTTCCAATGGCACGAAACCTCAACATTTAACATGACGTATGCATTTAATTGAGCAAGCCATTCAACCAAAAGGTTGACGTATGCATTTAATTGAGCAAGCCATTCAATCAAAAGGTTGCTCCATATTACTTAGACAATGGATATGCTTTTCTTTGTTTGACCCTTCCATAATAATGGAGAAGTGGAAACATGCTCTAAAATCAAAATCTAGTTATATATTTTTACTAGTAGAAACTTCAAAATGTAAACAAAAGTAATAGACAAAGTAGGTTAGTCACCAATATTATTTTCATTAATGCTTGGCCAAAAGTTATTACAAATTTTAGAGTTCTAATTCTAAGCATGTTGTCCAGTTACCCATTCATTTTAATGAAAAAATATTTTTTGTATCATATCATGATAAAGAACTCATCATTTGGAATAATGGTAAGGTGTTCATTTCTCAAGTTGAAGACTTGGGTTTGAGCCTTGGGTGTAGCCACTTGAAGAGGTTAGGCTTTCATCTACCAACTCTCCTAGGACTCTATGTAGTAGGATAAGCATTGTGGCTCTAGGTGATGATCTTTTTATCATGATGAAGAAACAACCCAAATGAATTTTAATATCTCATTTTATATAGTCACCTTAGCTTCAAAGACTCATTTCTAGTATGATTTGCATATAATGAGCATATGAAAAAGGTTGCTACATTAATGTTCTAGGAAAGTTACCAAAAGGAATATTAAAGATGACATTTAAAAAAATAATTGAAGATGATTTGAAGAAGCTATAAATAAATAAATATGTAGCTCTTCATAGAGGCAATTGGTGAAAAAGAGCTCATGTAGCTGATCTTGTTTTGTTGGGACAAGGCTAGGATGATGATGGTTACTTAACAAAAATTTTGCCTAATCCCTTGGTAATTTTCATCCAACAATGAATACAAAAAGTAATGATAAGTTTGGGGTGATTTTCTTAGTTTATTTTATTGGACTCTCTTCTTATAACTTTAGTTAAAATGTTGATTGACATTGGTGTGGAATTTTAAATCTCTATTAAGGAATCTAAATTACAAAAACATTGCTTAAGACCCTATTTTTTAGGAGTTGTCTAAACTTGCTTTCATGTTCTTTGACTTTAATCAAAACCTTAGCCAACACTTTATACATGCTCATTATGAAATGAAAAAAAAAACTAAGTAATGAGTAGGAAAAAAACCTAAGAAATATACACATATTGAAGTTAAAGAAAACTCAAAAAAAAAAATGAAACCAAAAACAAGAGAAAACAATAGAAATTGAATTTTGAAAACAAAAAATAACAAAAATAATAAACAAAATGAAAACAAAAAAATGAATAATAATAATAATAATAAACTAAATCAAAGCCTAAAGAAAACAAGGTCAAAATAAAAGAGGGAAAACGAAATGAAAACAACATAAATGGAATTTTGAAAATGAAGAAATAATCAAAATCCAAAAGAAATCAAAGTCAACCAAAAACAAAACAACAAAAATGCAATTATAAAAACCAAAAAGACTAATGGTTTGATAGTGTTAGATCCTTTTGAAAATCAAAGGAGATGGTTTAGATTGCACCATGCTAATTGATAACACAACGTTCTTACTAGAGAGATACATGTCCCATGCATCCATGTATCCATGCACCATGGATAATTGATAACACAATGTTGCCATGTGAACGATGGTTTAGATGGTTTCTAAAACATGTATCATGCATCCGTGGTTCTAGATGTTCCTCTCTGTGGTCCTAATGTGCTATTACCCGTGGACATGAATCTCCATACCTCATCTACTCCTTGTCTCATCCACCCTGGTCTCAGAGAGCAGCTCAACAACTGCTCAACACCCAATTCCATGGCCAAATCAAATAAGCTCTTCATTTGTCAATTCCTTCTTGTCGTTGCATGCTTTAATGTACAGTCTTAACGGGAAGAAATTATTTATTAAATCAAAGATACCATGCCTTGGTGCCTTCCTACCTGGGATTAGGTGGTACCTGCACGAGAAATGCGTTTTCAAAGTGTCACGTCAATTTGCTACCGAAATCACGATGTTGAAATGACAGCCAATTTTGAATCGAAGCTCCCGTGAAAAGTTTTGGCATCGTCTGTAGGTTGATTCCTCCCGCACCCATACTCGAGTCAGGTCTGATTACGCTTTTGACGAAGCCTCTACCAAACACTGTCACGTTTGAGTGGAATGTCACCTCCAGTTTTAATGAATACTGCGTCTATTGCAGGTACACGTGCTGCTTCTATTTTGCACAGCATTCCAGGTTCGGTGAAACTGAAACGCGGTCCCACTTTTTACGGCTTTAACCATCATGCTTATTCCTGACAGAAATTCGTTTGGAAACCATTTTAATGGTTATTTTTATCATTTAAATTAGACTCCAAAATGCTATTTTTACATTTAATGTTTATTAATGCAAATCAAAGTCACATGAAACTAGTTATTTGGGACTGCAAACACAGTTTGACATTCTGACCTTATAATGCTTTATGTGTATACCATATAATCATGTTAACAAAGAAGGAAAAAAAGGTTTAGTGAAAAAAGTTAAAGAGCAATAGGGCAATTTGGGTCATACGGAAATCGAGTTTGGGACGTGGCGTGCGAGGAAAACATTGCATCTGCATGAATTGGCCTTTGGGAGTGTCAAAAGGTTCCGCCGACTCACACGTTCACGCATGTTTGTTGGTCATTGCTGGTTTTTGCTGGTCATTGTTGGCCATATGCAAGCTCATGGCGCTCTGTTTTTACTTTCCTCTTTATCATGATTAGTGCTGATTTCCCGGAGTTGGGGTTTTCCATCATCATAGGTGAGGTGAGTTACTCGGCTGTGCCTAGTTTAATTAAGTTGTGTCCTCTTGTAATGTGGTCATCTTCAACATGGCCCTACATGCTCCTCATAGGTCATTGTTGAACAAAAGTATTAGTGGATGTAATTTGTTATAAATCTGGTTATTATTGGAAAGATCGGATTGAGTAACAAAAGGGTATCATTTTATTGCTGTCATTTTGGTTGTTGCAGAAATTATATGTTTGGCTGGATTATGGCTTTTGAGTAAGGAAATGGATTTGAAATTTTCTTGTTTTAGTTTAATGGTGATATTGCAATCTTCTATGCAATTTTTAAGCATTAACAATATTTTGGATTTACATTGTACTTGTTTTATATTCTACAATGTTTTTTTTATGGTATATGAGGTTTAATTTTTTTTAAAAAACTAATATATTTAAATTTTCTCTCCCTGGCTACGTCCTCGCTTTTTCTTGAGGCACATGTACCCAAACATGTTCAAAATCACGAATCCTCCATTCCTTGCTTCCACCAATGATGCATAGGTTGCTTTTTATTCAAAGTTTAGGTTGCAGGTCCACATTGTCTTTTTAGTGAATTTCACAAAAAAGGTCAATTCTTATCTTTTATTTAAGCTATTGCATTGGATGCAAGGACAAATTTGCTTAGGGTGCATCACAACAAAAAATCATAAATTGATCCACAACATCAATGCATGGTTCATGGATTACTTCATGTAACTCATCCATGTACATTCCATGATCATCTTAACCATGTTTATGTGTGTCCTGGGGTCCTACCCCTACCCTGCTAGCAAGTGCCTGTTGGTAGGTAGGGGTGGGACCTAGATATACATGTTTAAATAATACAAAAAATATTTTGTGTGAACTAACTTGTGTAGAACAATGGTTTACAACTGCAATGATACGTGGTATGCAATTGCAACAATAAGTGTAAGGTTGAGTATTGGATTCCTTAATTTTACAAATTTTATATCTATTATTATGTATACTTAGATTTTTTTCAAGCCAAGAGCACTTTGTATGGGCATATATGTATGCCATAAATACCTTGATCTGCCATGCATTTGCCACATAATAGATGTGGATCAGTTTATGGTTTACCCATCACAACTAACATGGACATGTGGCATATATTTGTTCTACAATGTTGGAATTAACACATGGCCCATCAACAATACCAACCATATGATAAATTGGAAAAGAGATCATGCCAATTCTAACAAGGTTTTGTAAGAGTGTAGGATAGATCAGATATAAGCCTTACCGTGTAAGGGGATGCATTATTGCAGCACATTTTAATGGCATAGCACAAGAGTTAATCCTGACTTAGGTTAACTGAAACATGGTTAATAAAGTAGTAACAATTGTAAATTACGCTATGTGAAAAAGTAATAATTCTTGGACAACCTTTGGAGAAATGTTTAAAACGATCTTAGGTTAGAGTTCAAGCTCTTGAAGCATGAACATTTTTTACAACAATTAACAAATGTTGCCACTGTTCCATCCTTTTTAGCAGAAATAAAAGCACTATTGTTATGTTTCTTACGATAACATGTTGTGATTAAACTTCATCTTACATTGTCATGGTACTATTAAGCAAAATTACAATTGAACTAAGATTAAATTGAAAGAGAGATGCATAGGAACTTGAAAGAACTTGGTAATCGTTTGAGCTAGTAACCTTTTCTTGACAAATCTTTGCTGTAATTACAACCATCTTTTCCTATTAATGAGTGACAAATCCAATTATAAACTATTTAATTATAAATAAGAGCCTTAATAATGAAACAACCACTTAAACCACCTCTCATTAGCAACTAGTACAGTATCCATGCCTAAAAGATACTGCCTAAAAGGTAGCGTATTCAGATTATGCTTCCGTGTTCCGCAATCCTCCCACGTTGCCTTGCCCTTTACGGTATACGTGTTAATTGGACCCATCAAGCCGAGCTCATAGGTTCGCAAATATTATTATTATTATCTTTTTTATAAGAGACCAAAACTTTCCAATTTTCACTGGTTCAATCTTTTTAAAACGGTTCTGACCATGGTAAAGTGAGAAAGAGCAGGTTAGGTGCGCGACGGGTCTAAATATTTTTCCGCTGTTACCATGCTGCACTCCCTTACTTTCAAAGCCTATCCTGTTTGATGTTTAATAGCGTAAAGCGATCATTACTTTACCCCATTCCATTATTAAAATAAACGACGTTGTTGAAAGGGACAACTCCAAGACCAGTTTTATAAATGGTATTTATTTTTCCTGTCTAAAGGCGACGTATCCATTTCTCGGTCCAGATTCTCCTTGATTTTTATAGGGTCTTTTAACATCAACTATAAATATGGTAAGTTTAAGTTCAAAGTTTTTTACCAATGGCACGAAACGTCAACATTTAACATGACGCACGAAACCTCAACATTTAACATGACGTATGCATTTAATTGAGCAAGCCATTCAACCAAAAGGTTGCTCCATATTACTTAGACAATGGATATGCTTTTGGAGAAGTGGAAACATGCTCTAAAATTAGAATCTAAGTTATATTTTTACTAGTAAAAACTTCAAAATGTAAATAAAAGTAGTAGACAAAGTAGGTTAGTCACCAATAATATTTTCATTAATGCTTGGCCAAAAGTTATTACAAATTTTAGAGTTCTAATTCTAAGCATGTTGTCCAGTTACCCTTTCATTTTAATGAAAAAATATTTTTTGTATCATATCATGATAAAGAACTCATCATTTGAAATAATGTTAAGGTGTTCGTTTCTCAAGTTGAAGACTTGGGTTTGAGCCTTGGGTGTAGCCACTTGAAGAGGTTAGGCTTTCATCTACCAACTCTCCTAGGACTCTATGTAGTAGGATAAGCATTGTGGCTCTAGGTGATGATCTTTTTATCATGATGAAGAAACAACCCAAATGAATTTTAATATCTCATTTTATATAGTCATCTTCGCTTCAAAGACTCATTTCTAGTATGATTTTTTATGATAATAATATGAATAGGATGAGAATTACGAATGGTAGGAAATGATAATACGTGATAATAAAAAATGTCAGTAGGAGAAAAATAATACTATTGAGATGATAATTGATGAGCAACAAGTAGTCCCTCTGCTCAACCATATGAATCACAATTGTTCACTAGCAATTCAGTCAAACTCTATAGACTTAGCCCCTAAGTGTATTGATAAGCAAAGATAGTACTGTAAGGGTTATGATCATTGTCTTCTTGGCTTCACTTGTGTGAGCTCAGTTGGATGATTAAGTGTACGCCAATGCACATGATTTTTATTTATATTTTATATTTTATTCTATTTAATCTAAGTGTGAAACAAAGATAATTAATGAGAAATTACTTATTTAACTATCTAATACCTTAATCTAACTAGCCTAACACAAGCATCCGAGTCCACTTTATGTTCACATCCTAAACTCGCTCTAACGCTACTGGGCTACCAACTGTTTATCATTGGGCATACCAAATAGCCACTACTGGGATTACCAAGTGTTAAGCATTATGTTCGAAGTGGTCATACTTATGTGTTGTTATTAAGTTCATTAATTAAATAAAGCATAAATGCAAAGTGCATGAAAAGAAACATTAATCTATTTTTAAGTGCTACAAGGACTTCCAAGAATCTCATCTTTATTGTCGTCACATCAAAGTGTTTAGGTACATTGATGTTTGAATAAGGATTTGTACAATCTTTAAAGTCCTATTGCAGGCACTCCAAAAATATTCTCTAACTTTGGGCTAGGAAAACTACAAGACTTTGGCTAGGCTATTGACTTAACATACCATAAATGCGGCGAGTATGCACATTTATAAAGGTAAGACTAGACACTACGTTGATGCATTTGTGTCAACACATCAAATCTTGTATTGACAGGCATGTGTTGACGTAGCCTTGTCGCTACAGCCAATTACACAACTCATCATAACCCCACGATTGAGTGAAAACTCATCCTTGAGTGAAAAAAAGTAAGATTGAGATTCTCGCTAAATTAAAATGGTTTGGAATAATTGGCTAATTGAATTTGAGTGTTGAAATGTACAGAATTACAAAATTACAAAAATGGGTATCCTTGAAAACACAATTGGACACCTTTATACAAATCGATGGTAGGAACCCTTTGGTTGCTGAAGATAAACTGAAGATCAAATAGTGCTAAGAGGTGGAGCCTCTTGGGATGCTAAAGGACCTTCACTAGGCTCATGCACTCATGGTGGTGGTGGTGGTTGTTGCTGAGGCTATCTTGCTGTAGTCGCTTATTTTGGTGAAAGGTGAAAAACATCTAGCAATGCTTTCATCTTCTCCTCCTTACTTTGTGGGTCATACATAATCCATGCAACTTCACTAATATGGGCTATATGGGGGTAACCCATGGATAAGGAATTGTAGGGAACAACAACTTGATGTTGATAAACCATGCTACAAATTGTTTACGTTCAACATCAGATGTCTTTACTAGGTTCTATGGTTTGTTGTAGTCATTTATATGTTTGGCTAGGTTCTCAACAATCACTTGTTGATCTATGAAATGGCTTTTGAGAACTTCAAGCTCTACATTACTTGTCTCTAACTTTTTCTTGGTTTCTTTGTGATGCTTGAACTCGACCTCATAGAGAAGGTGTGAGTTGGCCACCTGCTTCTCTAGTTCAAACCTTGGTCACCCGACTTTTAGCATCAGCAAGTTTGCTACTGGCATGTCATTCAGGAAAAAGCAACGTTCCTATGGAAGAAGATGGAACAATGTATGCAGATGGACCTCATCTTTTAGAAGGTTGAGGACTAGAAGGATCACTATGCTTGGGTCCTAGAGTGGGATAAGAAACAAAAGGTCCATAAGTGAGAGTACAAGGTAAATCATGGGGCCTACCTTAAGTGGCTTAAGGAGGAGTTAGTTGAATGATGCAAAAGAGAGTTGTTCATCCAAGGGACCGAGGTAGAGAGTGCTTATTAGCGTTTTGAAAGTACTCTCATGGTGGAGCAATCCTTTACTAGTCAAATTACCACTACTACAAGCGAGACCTCTACAGTTCCTATTACTTGGGAGCCACCTACTTGGACTGTGATAAATAGAACTAACATCCCTTATGGTGTTGATCTTAGGGATGTTGACTAGGTCAACATGATGGAGATCGTTTGGAGGAAGGCCTTCCACATCTACCCTTGGAAGTAATGGAGTTGGAATCTCCATAGGTTTGATATATTTTATGTTTTAGTTTTTCTTTTAAGTCATGGTTTTGGCTATGAGTTGCTAACCGGCTATATGTTGTTGCATTTCATACATTAGGAGATATTGGCAACCTCAATGGTGAGGGTGAGAATGAACAACCACTTCCTCCTCTGGATGCCACTTAGTAGCCTCCATCAGCTTAGCTTATTGGTTATTTATTTCTATTTTCATGTTGATTTCTATGATTAACCAAGACCTATGTTCTAGATGATTAGTATGTTTTGACATTTTTGCCACACAGTGTGGCCATGGCTATGTATGTTATGGACACTTTAACTTTAAATTTAAATTTTGGTTTTATTTTTGGCTATATATATTTATAGTTGTAGTAAACATTGTAAATGTTGTGAATGTTGAGAATGGCTATATTGATGTGTTGGTTATAACATTAAGTGGCTAATCAATGTGATAATAGGCTAAACAAAAGGAAGTATAATAGTAAACAAGATGTTTTCTAGTTTTAGGCCATTATGGACACATGTTATATTGTGTTTCCAATTTAAGGCCATAGGGGGCCTTGATGTGTGATTGTGGTATGTTGTCAATTTAAGGCCATGGTAGGTCATATTGCTAGTTTAAAGTCTTCGTAGACTACGATGCCAATTTAAGGTCATAGCAAACCAAAACACTAGTTTAGAGTCTTAGTAGACTATGATTTTGTTAGTTTAAAGCCATAAAGAGCCATTATGCTAGTTTAAGGTCATAGTAGACTATGTTGAAGAAGAAATATATATATAATGGTTTTTGATGTTTGTAATATGAGTAAATGTAAATAAATGCTATAATAAATAAGTAAAAATGCAAATAGTTTAGGCTACACACATAAAAAAGCATGAAAGAGTATAACCATTCTAAAAAAGAAAGGTTAGAATGTATGGCTATCCATACATCTGGTTATAAGGGCATAGGATGGCAAAGGTTAAGGTGAACTTCACTTGTGTAGATTCTTCTTAATCTTTGCAAGATTAGGAAATGAGTAAGGCCTATTTTGCACAAGCTTATATTCGCCATCCCTTTTACTTACGATGTTAAAAAGGGGTTCATCCCATAATGCATCTCATTTCTTATCATTTTCATTGTTGGTTTGTTGCTCTTTTTTGGACTATTGAATTTCATAGTTGGGAGCTTCTTCTTGAAGCTCCACTTCAAACCCCTACTCTATGTTTATGTTGTTGATAGCTAGGGAAATTGTGTTATTGCCATGAATGATAATTTCACCTCCCTCAT
The DNA here is from genome assembly GCA_015680685.1 of Gnetum montanum. Taxonomy (NCBI): domain Eukaryota; kingdom Viridiplantae; phylum Streptophyta; class Gnetopsida; order Gnetales; family Gnetaceae; genus Gnetum; species Gnetum montanum. Next base: position 1,446,640 of record MNCI01035519.1, read on the forward strand.
AAGGAAGGTGAATTTTTTGATGGATGGGAGAGGACATAGCTCATAATTGAGCCAACCAAGGTCTTACCAAGATCAGGTTGAATCTTGGTGTCTCCTCCACCACTAAGAAACTGGAGGTGGTGAGGAATCGCTCTCCCACTACAAAATCCAAGGAGATGTAGCCCTTGAAACCAACCCTTGATCCATTAAAGGACTTAAGAGTTGTAGTGGTTGTAGGTTTTATCTACTTAATTAAGCCCAAGCATTCAACAATGGTGCATGGGATGACATTAGTTGCGGCTCCATCATCAACATGCATTTGATGTACTTTAAATTATCCTACGTGTATGGTTATGAATAGAGGAGCTCTAATTACTTCGCCATTTTGGAGATTAACCTTAATTTCACTATCATGAAATGTCAGGGGTATGGAATTCTCATTGTTTGGTGAGGGAGGAACCATCACTACATGGATGGCTTCCTCATTAGCAAGGATTTTCTCACTAATAGGGATAGAAGTCAACATTTTGACTAATGCTTGATGATGTGTGGTAGAAGTCTTGATCAGGTCATATAGGCTTAAAGTTGTGTTTTTCTTCTTAAGAGATTGCTTGAGTTGGTCCATTACATTGAGTAAGTTTTTATTTTTGGTTGTGGGCTTTTTACCCTAGTTGTGCTTTACTTCCTCCATGTGCCCCATAATGCAAATTTCGACTTTAGGTTGTGGTTGTTGGGGCTTTTCCTTGTTGTTCTAGTTATGGGCTTTGGAGTCCTTTTGTGGCTCATTATTTAAAGAGGACTGGGTAAAGGAAGTTATGGGTATAGCCAAAATGGGAGTGGGATTTGGTGGGTTCACTTCTTTTCATGCCTCTGTCTACTTGTCACTCTTGCTATTAGGGTTTTGCTTATGCTTCTTCCTTTACTTGGCTAAAATTTTATGGTTATTTGTCATTGTTTGTGAGGAAGAGGTAGTAGCATTAACCACCAAAGGTGGTTATTACATAGTTTTTTGGGCTATGGCTAGTTGGACTATGTTAGCTTGAGGCATCCTGATGATAAAAGGATCTCTCAGAGGTACTCGTGATGATACTCTTATGACGAAGGGGGATCTTGAGTTGGTGGAGGCTAAAGAAGCCTTTTCATTATGAGGGGGTACTTGTCATCAATGTTGAATGTTGAAATGATGTAATGATCGTCAATAGCATTCAATGGGTTCTTGTAGATTTGCATCGACTAATTTTGTGGTCGAACTAGGTTGGAATCATCAAAGATCATCTCCCTCCTATCTATTATCCTCTACATGTCATTCCTTAGTGTGAGGTAGTCTGTGTCATGACCATGTAGCTAGTGATAGCGACAGAAGTGGTATAATTTGAAGTACTTAGGCAGTTGAGTGTCATCTTTCATTACCCTAGTGGGTTCTTTGGCTATTTCATAGAGCTTGTTATGCTTCTTTCGGAAAGCTTTAGACATCTATTTGTATTAAATATGTCTACTTTTCAAGAGTTTGTCTAACAACTCTAATGGCTTTAAAGGTAAGATAGTGTATTTAGACCCATCCTTCCTTTTGAAGTTGGACTTGGTTGTTGTCGATGCAATGGCCCAAGAGGTTGATGACTTTATTATTGGGGGCCTTAGGTGGGTTGGTCTTTGGTCTCTAGTTCATGGTCTTTGGTTTTTTAGTCACAGTTGCTACGACTATATCATTTTGTTTGTTTTTCTCTTTGTCTCTATGTGTATATTGATTTTTATTTGCTACATAGTCTAGAGAGTGACTAGCCTCTATAGCATCCTTTATATTTTTAGTTTGCATACTGGCTTTGGCTATAAGGTGGGTACTTCACTTGAAACACCACAAAAATTTGCATGTTATAGCCAATTTTCATCAAGTAACTTTCACCCCATGAAACTCAAGGAAACATTTCATTATAAATGTGAAGGTTGTAATCCACAGTGGGCAATTTCACATACTTTATACTTTTGGGACTGAAAAATGCCTCATAAGTGGTCAAAGCCTTATTTTCCAAGTGAAAAAAGTCACCTTGTATATATGTTTGGGCTTTGGAAAATTAAAAATGCCTTTTCAAATGGAAAAAATGGAAATTTGATGGGTTTTATGAGGGGTATACATTTTTCTATGATGGAAACATTTGTAGAAGATAGATCTCACCTACCCATAGCTTGGAGAGGTNGTGTGGGTTGTGGTGGGGTTGTTTTCCCTCAGCTTGGGAACTCCCCCCACCCTTAGCATGGAGGCTACATGCTTAACGTGAAATGCTTTCCCCCTTAGCATGGAATTTTTCCCCCAACGTGGGGGCTCTACCCCTAGCATGGAGGCTTCATCCCCAATGTGGAAATTGCATCCCCCCAATGTGGAAGCCATAATAGCTAGATTTCATCACTTCATACACTCCAACTTTGATTAGCCACATTAGCAAGCATGGTGAAGAGCTCAACATGAAAGATCCAGCTCCAACGTAGAAGGTATGCCCCCATTACTATTTATAGTAAATAGAATGACCATGGGGGAGGCACTTACTATATGTGGTAACCCCCAAATTTGGACACCCATTACACCTAAAAAAGGTAGGAATTTGTAGCAATTTGGTAGCTAATTTACAACCATTGTGAAGCCAAATTATAGCGAAATCATAGTCATTTTGTAGTCCCATTCATGGCTCAAGACCTATAAAAACTAGTCTCAAACACCATTAATAGTTTCTACTTTTTTGGCACTTGTATACATTGAGAATACCTACATTTTTCTAATTAATAATTCCACATTTGGGGCATTCTCAAGCACTCAAGGGCCCTTGTAATCTCCCACTTGCATTCTCTTAAACCTTAGCATGGAACAATTATCATCCTAAGATTTGTGAATTTTTGGTGTCAATGTGGTAATTTTGAAATTTTCAAACTCGAGTGTGGAGCAATTTGCCATCCATATTTTCCACTTTTCTTATCCCTAGTAGTGAACAATGTTGTAGATTCGAAGTAGTAGTAAAGGAGGTTCAATAGCTTTGGGAGTGGTAGGACATCCAAATTGTGGAGTTGAATACATTGACTTGAATAGACCTTGAACCCTCGCTCAAGTGAACCCCCCTATTGTCCTCTTAGGCATATTTTGTACATAATATATTAGCTCTCATTTATTTTATTCTTTGTAAAATAAATTTTACAGTTTTGGTTTGTGTTCAAATTAAATTTGTCATTTATATTAATGCATTTATATCAGTTCTAATGAGCCGCGATCTCACGTACGCGATCTCACATCTGCCATGCGATATCGCGTCCTACCTCATCTTCTATAAATAAGAGGTAGTGTCCTTTATTTTTGAATAGTTAGACTTAGACCCTTAGCCAAAGTCTTGCAGTTTTACCATTCTAGAGTTAGAATAATTTCTGTGTCCCCGCAGTAGGAGTCATAGAGTGAACGGATCTTTATTCAAGCAAATTGTACTTGAGCACACATTTGTGTACGACAATAAAGATGAACTTTATGATAAACCTTGCAGCATACAGATTAAGCTAATTAGTAATTAATTATTGTTGAATTTTTAATTCTTTCCTAGTTAATTAATCTCTCTCTCAACCTTTGACTCTCTTAGTTAAGTACACTCAATATGATCGCTTCGAGCATGCATGTAGCACTTGGTAACCTAGTAACGACTAGTGTTTGGTAATTCCAGCAGCGTTGAACTAGTTTAGGATGTGTACGGAAAGTGGGAACGAATATTGGTGTTAGGAACAATTAGAACTTAGTTAGTGAATAGTTAATGTAAGTTAGTCACTTAGTTCTCTTTACCTTCCCTTATTAGCATAAGACATTAAAAAGATAAAAGCTATAAAAATTCATATACCTCAAGCTTACTTAACCAT
>MNCI01035519.1:1451624-1544287 GCA_015680685.1 Gnetum montanum
ATTCCATGATGCATGTGCCTTGCAAAACATAGAAAACAAATGGTAAAAACTGAAATTGTTCCCAAGGACACTAGTGAAAGAAGCTAAAAGCTGGTACTGGTCCTTAGAACTGGAATCCATTTGGAGGTGGAGTACAATGTTAAAACTATTTAATGATAAGTACCAAACGTACTCCCGAGTGTCTAACCTATGAAAGAAAATTTGAGGACGGAAGCAAGGAAATTATGAACCCTTGGATGCTACCATGGACCACTATTACACACTGTTACATCATTGCCCTGGCCATGGTTATTCACAGCGAGATCAACTACGCCATCTCATAGATGGACTTAGGCATGAAACAAGGAGAACCCTTGGAACGTATGCCCAAGGGAGATTATTAGAGCTTAGGTCTCATCAATTCATAGATTTCTAAAGCAAGTAGCCAAAGAAGAAGGTGAGCTACGAAAGAGAGAAAGTGTGGAAGAGTATAATCGAGATACTTCCCTTTGAAAAAGGGGAGTGAGATTCTGTGAGGAGGAAGAAGAGTCATCACTCGAAGAGATGGTGAATAGGAAAACCTTACCACTCAAAAAATTAACAATAGAAGTGTCAGCAAAGGTAGATCAAATGTGGGACTTCCTAGATAGTAGGTTTGAAACTGTTCTTAAAGTCGTAGAGGAGTCTAGGGAGCGAGGTAGTGACTATGAAAAAAAAGAAAAAGAGAGAAGTGGACAATGCACGTAACAAGGATAAGGGCAAAATGACCATCACTAAAGAGGTTGTGGATTTAGACACAAACAATGACGATGGATGTGAGATATGCCAATATGACTATCCTAAGGGATGTTTCCCAGTAATCTCACATCTACAATAGTCTGGGGTGTATGCGCTCAATCCACGACTTAATAAACGGGAAGCACTCCAATAGTTACCTTATCCTAATGGTAATCCAAGGAAGTTCCACCAACCTTCAACATATTATCCAAGTGGAACTCCACCATAACTTGTTGAGAAACATCAATAGTGGTAATACCCACAGTCATGGGGGATGCCACCACCAAGGCAACAATACCCCTACCAGCAACCGGATCCATATGGCTACTACATGCAGCATCCAATCTCACCATGTGACTCTGTTGGTCACATGACACCACAACATCACTACCAAGCTCGAGAGTATTATAGGACTCCTTCTCCTAGGGGAGATAACCCACAAGCATACCATTATTCAAATCCATCCACAACTCTCACACCGATGGCTCCATTACCACCTGCTCCAGTAATGCAAGGGGAACTCCCTATTCAATTGCAACAACGCAATGCCACAAGGGCTATGAATCCTCAACCCGTAGTTGGTTTTGATAACCTTATGAAGAAAAGACCTTTGTTTAGAACCAACAGTCCAATCAAGCCCTCATGACCACAAGCGGTTGAACCTCTGAATGCCCCTTCATCAAATAAGGCTTCAAATCTCTCTTCAAACCAAGCACCAAACTCAATGCATACAATTATATTAACACATGCTGTTATTGATTGGATTAAGGTGGGCCACCTTCCAAAGAAATTATCTGATCCTGGAAGCCCTCTAATCTATCTCCAAGTCATTGGGAATGAAGCATGTCAAGCGCTTCTGGACTTAGGTTTCGGAGTCAACCTAATATCACAAGAGATGTATAAAGCCTGGAACCTACCTCGATTAAGGAAGAGCAATATTCACCTAGAGCTGGCTGACCAGTCCATCACTATTCCCTTGGGACTAGTGGAGGACATTGTTACCACTGGGTGTGGGTTGTTGTACCCAGTTGATTTCCTAGTGATACAAGTAAATAATGATAAAGGGGACTTCCCAATAATAATGGGAAGGGCATGGCTAAGTACCATAAATGTGCCTCTAGGAATCTGTGATCTTTCCCTAGAAATATCTAAGGAAAACACTTTTGGGAAGATCAAGAAGAAAAAGGTTCCATGCATCACATACAATGATATAAGGTGTGATTGTGTGCAGAAATGTTCAGTGTTGCTTGCATGCAACCGATGTGCACAAGGTGTTAACATACAAAAGTGCCTATATGTAGTAACCACACAACAAGAAAACACCCAATGGTTGATAGCTGATTAAGAGAGAAACTCACCAATGTGCATGGAATTAATTGAGGGTATAACTTGCGTTGACGTTGAAAGCATAGATGCACTCAAGCAAATTTGTCGCCAACTTCCAAACCTTAACCTGGAAATGTCAATTGGGGAAAGTTGGAAATTCCTAAAAAATTCAAATAAGCGCTCTGATAAGAAATTGTTAGTCAATGTGCAACAAACCAAACCTTATCATGAATCTAGAATGGTCAATGTACATAATACCTCTAAGAAGGGATGACCCTGCTCATTATTTCAGATCTCCTCCTTCCAAATTAGTCATGGGGGAGATGGCGACCTCTACTGATCATTTGAGGCACTCAGTTCCTTTTTAAGTTTTTGTTTTATAATTTTTTAACTTTTCTTATTTTTTTTTGCAACATCATTTATACTTTTTCATTTCTTTGTGTGTTTTTTTGTTTTGTTAGGTTTATCACCTAATAAGTGCTCTTGATGGTGGTATAAACTGTATTCTATTGATTGCTAATGTTTGGTTTTTACCTTGGATTTATAATGTTGATACTAAGGTATGGTTCTTTTGATATAACAGGCAATGAGTCCATGTCATCCATGCATTCATAAATTTCTATGGTCTCTCTTGGCTTGGAACTGTATAGTCCCTTTCTTGATAATAAAACTATTAATGAACTGGTGACTGGGTATTTCTCAAACTGAGGAAGGACTCAAGGACTAAAAATGATGTGACTTCAAGGGGATTTGATGCAGTTGTGCTGCCCATTCTCTTGGGTGCTTGAATGTTTTCCTCTTAATTTTTCCTTACCATTTTGACATTGCTCCATTATCGGGAAGCTGAGCTAATAAAAATAATAAGTCTTTGCATGGTGTGGTTCTCACGCAAAAAAGAAAAAAAAAGAAAAAAACATAAAAATAAAAAGAAGAAGTGAGAATTCAAAGCACACCCCTTAGACAAAATAATTATATGCGCTACAAGCACTGGTTATGGAACTAAACAAACATGTTCCCTCTAACTAAGGCCCTTTCTCGCTTCCTACTTTTTCCTTTCTTGCTTGTTTTGAATGGTGGTGACTCTTTGGTGGAAGCATTCTTGTTACTTCAAGTGGATGGATTGGCTGAGTGTATTAATGCGAAGTCATTGGAAGTTGATTCTTTGAAGTTGAATTTGGATGAGATCTACTAAGTCACATTAACCATAGGTGCACAAGGGGCTATACACCACCTTTTTCTTCGGACTCCATTCCATTCTCTTCTTTCCATCATTCTTTCTCTATTTTCCACCTCATTGCCAGTTGTACCAGTAGTCTATATGTTGGTTGATGCATTGTTGTCTTTTGGGTAAATTCTTGTGGTTAAGGCTTTAACTCTTGCTTTTGAATGATATTTCCAGAGCCTACAGCCTCTTTGAATGTGGGTTTGTCAAGGCATAAAGGGCATCAACCTACTTTGGGGAGGAGCCACTGGCATTCCTATTTGGTGCATCAGTTAACTTCTTTTCCTTAAAAATTTCTGCAATCACCATTTGTTTTGTTCATTACCACCTCTGACATTCATTTTATTAGCATTGCTATTGTTTCTTTTTCTCTGTCTTTCTTATTCCTTATCTTTTTCCATTCAATCACTATCAGAGGATCGCTCTTAGTCATGGGGGTCCTGGTCCAATTTTTTTAATTTTCTCCTAACCCCTACACCTTGGGTAGTCACTAGTGTTATCTCTCTAGAATCCATTCTAGCCATATCAGAACTCAGCCAATGGACCTTACACTGAGGCAAGGTATCAACTATATTATGATTTACTTATCCTTGCTCATATGTGACTGTGTTGTGTGCGCAGATGACAATCATACAACAATGGATTGAACTTGGAGGAAACACTTAGGATGGACTAGTGCTGGAACATTTATGCAAGGAACAAGATTGACGATGTAGATATGGATGGACAATAGAAGTTGCACTCTTAGCATTAGCAGCAACACGTCTTCTTTTCTTCTTTTCTTCTCTCTCTTTCCTCTCTCAGCTGCCAAATAAGGCTGGATGTCAAATGTGTATAGTGTTCACTCTTGTGGTCATGAACACTAATATTGCCATTTATTGTAATGATGATCTGTTCACATGTCACCCCATTCACCATTAGTGTCATTCAAGTCAATAATCCCATACCTTCCCAATACTTTGTAAGGAACTCGAGGATCAATTCTCATTCAGTCATGGGGGTATGATGAGCTGCAATATTGCGTACATGATATCTCATTTGCCATGTGATATCGGATCTTGTCTCATCTTCTATAAATAAGAGGTGGTGTCCTTTTTTTCTGAATAGTTAGACTTAGACCCTTGGCCAAATTCTTGCAGTTTTACCATTCTAGAGTTAGAATAATTTTTGTGTGCTTGCAGTAGGAGTCATAGAGTGAACGAATCTTTATTTGAGCAAATTGTACTTGAGCACACATTTGTGTACGACAATAAAGACAAACTTTATGATAAACCTTGCAGCATACAGATTAAGCTAATTAGTAATTAATTATTGTTGAATGTTTAATGCTTTCCTAGTTAATTAATCTCTCTCTCAACCTTTGACTCTCTTAGTTAAGTACACTCAATATGACAACTTCGAGCATGCATGTAGTGCTTGGTAACCTAGTAACGACTAGTGTTTGGTAATACCAGCAACGTTGCACTGGTTTAGGATGTGTACGAAAAGTGGGAATGGATATTGGTGTTAGGAACAATTAGAACTTAGTTAGTTAATAGTTAATGTAAGTTAGTCACTTATTTCTCTTTACCTTCCCTTATTAGCATAAGACATTAAAAAGATAAAAGCTATAAAAATTCATATACCTCAAGCTTACTTAACCATACAACCATGACAATACAAGTAAGTTTGGGAAGATAATGATTGATTAACCTTGAGTGTTCCATTAAGGTGCGTAAGCACTTAGTTCTTGGAGTTCAACTAGATCGCATGTGAAATGCTCGTATTTGTATGGTTGAGTGTAGGGGTACCTCACCACTCATCATTGGTGCTGTTGTCAAGGACTTAGTTGTTTGTGCACAACGTAAAACATAGGAAATCATCCATATCATTGGAATGCTATAACGAACCTTTAGGGTTAATCAAAGGATGATAAGATAATGGTACATTGCACACCGAACAAGAGAAAAATGTCTTCTTCTTCGCATAAGAGCACTTCACTGGCTAGGACTCACACAAGAGACAATTGGCGGCATAATACACATAATTAAGATCTGCCAGTTCCTCAACAGTTTCATGTGGTATATATTCATCATGATGAGTATGTACCCGATTTTACCTTTATTGTCCACCAAGATGAACAATTACATTGGAGAGATTTGGAGGGTAACATAGTGTTGCCTTTAGTCCAATCAGTCCCCAACATGCTCCTTCATGCTCTCACACGAATAGGCATGTTGCTTTTATACGCAGAATACATTGCATGCGATTATGACATAAGGGAATATCATCCCATAGAAGTGCAACGTCAAAGGGCCTTGTGACAGGAGAGTTACCACACATCCTTGAAGGGTAAATGGCCCCATAATGCCTTGGATGTCTTAAGCGAAATTGGGGATGGTGAACCTACTTCAATAGGTTCCCCACTAAACGATGTTCCTCCTCCTAACGATGGTCAGGAGGTGGTGTATTAGAACCTCCACTTCATGGTTCACGAGCCTAGTTTTGATCCTCATGAACGCAAAGTGTTCCATTAAGGCGCGTAAGCACTTAGTCCTTGGAGTTCGACCAGATTTCATGTGAAATGCTCATATTCGTATGGTTGAGTGTAGGGGTACATCGCCACTCATCAACTTCGATGTGCAATTATATTATTTATCTAGTTTTGCATTTCATGAGTCCTTGGTGAAACACCACCAAATTTGGACTATGGCGTCTTGGTTGCAAATTTTGGCAAAGTGTGTAAACTACAATCAACCCCTTTAGAAAGCATAGAAAGTGTAGTCTCCTTGAGTGTAGTCAATTGGAGGGAAAAATTTTGAAATTTTGCCTAAGTGTTGAGACTATGCTCTCCCCTAGGCATACCATTCCAGAATGTAGAGTGTAGTTGAGAAGAGCATAGTCAGTAGAAGGCTAGTTTTGCGAGTTTTGCTAAGTCTTGGGACTATGGTCATCCTTAGCCCAGAGCATAGTCACCTTTCAGAAGAGTATAGTTAGCAAGGATAGTGTCTAGTAGCCTCCATAGTGCAGCAATGACACTTTGCTCAGCTCTAGAACATAGTCAACTCACCTTCAACAAGTGTAGTTGGCAAAATACTTCTTTTTTGTATCCCCTTTTGCCCCAAAATTGTAACTACACTTGACCACACATGAGATAGTGGAGAGTGTAAACCTATAGAGCATAGTCTCTAAGTTTCATTTTTTAGGTCATAGTCCTCTTGGCACACACACATGTGATTGGTAGCATAGTCATAGTTCCACAAAGTCTGATAGAGCATGTTAAAGTGCAACACCATCAACACCATTAGCCCCATCGACATACAACATGAATAGTAACTACATTGAGCATAGTCCCAGTTGTCTCATCCACCATGTGGTAGCCATCCTACATTACCTACTAACCCTAAACATATAAATACCTACATCTTTGACATTTCCAAAAGGAAGGAAGAGGCAAAAAAAAAAAAAAAAAATTCAATGACCAATTGGTAAATTTGGTGAATCAAGGGCACATTCATGAACCAAAAAATAGGCAAAGTTGCAAACCACCACAGACCCCCATAGCCTAACAGAACACCGTATCGAGCAGTACACTGTGACAGTGAACCTAGTAGATGCAAACACCTTGGTAGAACACTAGTCTTCATGGCCAGATAGCCCAGGGACTATGACTACACTATCAACCGATGTCTATTGTACACCACATACCTTCTAACCTTCTTTTTGGTGTTAACTATGCTCAACCCTATTTGAGGTGGTGCTTTGCTTTATTTTCTTTATTCCTTTGCATTCTGTACACTTTATTTGCATTTTTTGCTATTTTACTATGTAAACATGCTTGAAATTACACTCAAGCAGTGGTCCTTGCATGTTAACACGATACACCTCGCTAAAAATTTTGACTACACTTGTCCCCTTAAGTGCCTGTAACTATGCTTAATCCCATTGACACCACAAACACTGCAAACAATGCAAACATCACCTATGCCCTTAGCACCATCTTGTATTAGCACTGTAGCTAACCACACTGCATCCCCATTGCATTTGCCAAGTTCCTATTCAATTAGCTAGACTGTTCAAGGTGTCCCATCTTCACCTCTAGTAGGCCCTCACACAAATTTAGGGTTAAGGTGTGTGCTTGTGGACCTCAGTGTTACAATTGTCAATGTTTTTAGTCATTATAGTTTCTAGTGCTAGAACAAGGGTTGAACCACTTTTTCAAACTTTGTTGTGATTGTCTCATGTGCCCCTTTCATTATAGTTGCTAGCTTTAGGCCAACGTAGATTGTAACATCCTTGTGGACTTGTTGTGTGCATAGTAGTAGTTGGATCTTAGGCCAACGTAGGCATTATTTATTAAGTTGGTGTAGATTAGACCCCATAGTTAGTCTCCTTGGGATCCTACATAGTAATCCAAATTACACTCATTTCCACTGTTTGCTACATTTCAATCATTTTTAGTTGGAGTGTAGTCATCTCCAGCATAGCTAGCATAGTAAGCTCTCTAGCGTGAAGAGCATAGTCAGTGTAGTCCACTCTCTGGAGTGGAGAGTGTAGTTAGTGGTGTTAGCTGGGACATGATCAATTTTAGCATAATCTATACTATTTCGCAACTAGCAACCCCTACAGTCCCCTCTTACAACTTGATCTACATTCATGAACCCAGATCAACCTTTGATGTTACTCTTGAATGCACTTGACATCTTGCCCATTCAATAGGAGACCAGGATTGATGACCTTGGGAGTCATGTAATGGTAGGATGAAGGCAATCCCTTAGGTTACGTAGTTAAGACCTAGAATATGATACACTAAGCAACGAGTAGTACAACTTCATATGCACGAAGATTCAAGCAAGGTTATCTATAGATCACCCTAAAATGAAGGCAAAATGAAATTACAAGTTGATCCATCAGAATAGATAGGAGTATATCCCCTCATTTGATATCATCCTACTCATGGAGCCCTACCATCAGCTATTAGCCTAGCTCATTTGAGTAGGTGACCATGATGTAGGAACAAACTACGAGGAGCTCCTATAGGAGGAAGAAGATGAGTTTGAAGCTTACTCTAAGCACAAGGGCTCTTTCCACACCATCTTCTAATGAGTGATCCCTAGTCTAGCTCCTTCTCAGTCTCACTCATCCATTCTCCTCGACATGGTCATAGCACTAGCATCACCTTCCTACTCTACCAAGCCTAGGTCAACACCTATAATAGCAATGCATCAGACATAATGCAAACATTATGACATAGTGGCTACCCTTGAATTATCTTACATGGCATCATCGTAACCCACTTAACTATCTTTGCTTGTAGAAACCACACCAGCTCAACCATACATCTACATAGGGCCTATCTCTAGGCCCCAAGCAACTTAGGCACCCTATGCCTATTTTATTAGCACCCCCAGCATTGGTGCAATCCATGTGTGCATTGCTTGCACCAATCACCATCCCCATAGCATAGCCAATGTGTTAAGAACATCATGTGGTTCTGCAACCTACAACCAGGCCATGGGGCCATACAACTAGTCCAATACTAGATAGCACAACTAGCATAACTAGTTGGAGCACCTAAAAGCTTAGACCAAGCATTCCAGATGATCCAAAGTTTGACAAAAGAGGTGAGGCGACTTAAAGCCACCTCCTCCAAAATTGTCAAAGTGGTGCACTTCTACCAGGATGATCCTATAAGTCTTGTGATCCCACCTCTAACTCTTCCGACTGGAGTTTTACTCCCTCAATTCACCAAATACAATGGTGAGGGAGACCCTAATGTACATCTGGTCATATTTAGGTCAAAGTGCCTGCTATTGCAAGCATGGACACATGCCATCATGCACATGTTTACCATATCCTTGGTTAGCAAAGCATTAGATTGGTATTGTGCACTACCCAGAGAATCTATCTCCTCTTTGGATAACCTCTTGAACCAATTTGTAACATGCTTCAAATACAATGTGAAGCTAGAGACAACCTTAGACTAGCTAGTGCAGCTTAAGTAGGGCCATCTAAAGCTTGTGTAGAGGTTCATTCAATGTTGGAGTACTTCGCTACATGAAATACAAGAGCCAATAGCTGAAGCACATCTCCTAGCCATTTTCAAGGGTGTAGTCAATGAATTTATAAAGTTAAAACTAGATTACTTGGGCTCACAATCCCTAAGCTAAGCCTTCGCTCAAACCAAAAGAATAGAAGATGTGGTAGACGCTAGTAAAGACTTGGCCTACATGGCCTACAAGAGCCAACATGCAAGAAGAGAAAATGATAATGGAAAGCAGAAAGCAATGGTGGTAACTATATCCAAAGAAGCCGAAGCAACCAACAAGGGGCACAAGGCTAAGCAACCCAAAGCCCTGACTAACAACAAAGCTACTAGCTCTAGCACTAAGGTAATTAACTAGCCTACATCCTCGATGACCACAACGCTAGTTGTTCAAAGGCTCAATTTTGAGTACAAGGATCACTCTAAGTATGCTTGGTTTCCACTAAAGCCTTTAGAGCTACTAAAACAACTACTAAAAGCCAAATGCATCCAATACAAACAAATGTTTTAGGCTACCTACAAAAAACATGATAGATACTGTGAGATACTAGGAAATCTTGCTTTGCTAATACCAAATGAGCTCTTGGTCCCAAGACATTTTAGGTTGGACCGATTTTTCCATCATCACCAATTGCCCAGCCATAACATGAACTTTTGACTAGCCTTGCAAGATGAATTGTAAAGGATGATCAATAAAGGTGAGCTAGTACTCGATACTGCAAACTTGATCAAGCCTCAAAACCAATCCATGAGGGTTTACAATGATCCTCTAAATGCAGATTATGTTTGCTATGTCATAAATGTTATTAGCATTGATGATGATCCAGAATCAATGTAGCATCCATTTGTGGTCTAGGTGTCCTCTAGTAGCGAAAGGGTTCCCTCAGCCCCCTTAGGTTTGCGGTCCCCTTTTGTTATTAGAGTGTCATCTCAAGCATCCATAATGCCCTTCATAGTTAGGGTACCCTTGCATGTTGAATCAACAACTGTTGTTCAGCTACCCTTCATCATCAGAGTGCCACAACATGCTAGCCAGATTGGTCCCTTCCTTTTTAAGGGCTAACCTTATTGGCAACATTGGTAGGTCCTTGAGATGGCAGCATAGGAGACCCAACGAATGTCTTGTAGAAAAAATGATTAGGCAAAATTGAGAGCAAAAAGTGCTAGGTTCACTAAAGCTAGTTCCTATATCTATGGTTCCTATAGCCAAAACAACCAAAGAAGCCAAAACGAGCAAATCACAAGGGAGCACTGAGGCCCCTAAGCAAGCCAACTAATAAAGTCTAAGTTGCCTTCATCTCTTAGCTTGCATGGAAGAAGTCAAGGTGAATAAAAATGTAGCTAATGAAGAGGACTTCATTGATGCATTAGCCCAAGTAAAACAAGTGTTTAAATAGAAAAATATAACATTGAGATTGTACAACCTAATTATGACCTCATTTGCCCACCATGAAGCACTGGTGCAAATGTTGACCTCCATCCCTATTATAGAGGACATCCCTATAGACAAGAACTTCATCCATGTAGTGATGTTTCTACCTACACCACAGGGATTGAGTTCCACATCCCTAGCATTTAGCAATGACATAATCAAGGTCGATCCCAAGAGGGGCGAGGTCATAATAGCTCCTATGTTTATTACTATACACATTGGGCAATGCAAAATCTGTAGAGTGCACATTGATGATGGAGTAGTAATAAACATAATACCATAAACTATCATTAATAAACTAGGCCTTGCAAATCAAATTAGGCCAACAAAATCGCATGCTTTAAATCCTTCGATGGGTGACATGTCATTGCCAAGAGCACTGTTATTGTAGCTTTTGTAGTAGGGGAGCAATTCCCCATCACTACCAAGTTCATTATCATAGAAGAGATGTTGGGCTTCAACTTGATATTGGGTAGACCTTGGCTAGCCTAATTATGAGCTATCTCCTCTCCAATTCATCAAGTGCTCCACCTCCCCTACGAACATGCTAAAGTTATCATCCATGGTGATAACGTTGTTCCCTTAGCCATCAACAACATAGACATGGAGCAAGGGTTAGAGGTTGAGTTTCTTAATGATGCATTTGTGGTAAATAATGAGACACATGAAGCAAATATAACTGAAAGAGTGATAGAAGTCAGTAACCTCTTGGAGGATGCCCTTTTGTTAGATTTTCCCTTTGGAATAGTAAGCAAAGGTCAAGGGGATTACCGGATAGTGCAATCTAGACCCTACGTGCCTCCTAATCCACACTGGATTAGGAAGCAACTGTGCAACTAAGGTATCTCCTTAGTTCAAAATGCACTAGGTGCTTACCCACTACTTGTGTCTACATGCCCTATATTTTACTTTCTGCTTATGTTGCATTTGTTTTACATTATATTAGCATTGTAGCATGTTACTTGCACTTAGCTTGATTGATCAAATTATGCATTGGTTTGCTTTGTTTATGCATTTGCTCGCTTGGTTTACATTTCTACAGTTATTACTTTAATGCATGAAAAACATTAAAAATGCATAAAAATGATAAAAGCAAAAATCATAAAAGAAAGAAAGATAGCAATATGTAGCTTGAAATGGCCTTAAACTATTACTTTAGCTTAGAATGGCCTTAAATTGTCACTACGGCCTAGAATGGCCTTAAACTATCACTGTGGCCCAGAATGGTCTTAAACTATCATGGTGGCCAACCATGTCCTTAAACTGGATGACCCACAACTCGCTATGGCCTAAAACTAGTAAGCCATATCACCTTTAACCTTGTAGCAATGGCATGCTATGGCCTTAAACTAATAATGCATGGCCTGAAATGACCAAAAACTAGCATCAACCCTTTTGCTATGGCTTAAATTGGCATGAGGTCCATTAAGGCTTTAAACTGATAATAATCACTATGGCTCACAATAGCCCAGGCTCACTACAACTCACTATGGCCTAGACTTGCTATGGCTCACAATGACCCAATATTACTATGGCTCGCAACGACCTAGTATTACTATCGTTTCATAACTCTAGGCTAGCATAACATATCTTTGCCACATTAATTCATCAATTAGGCATGTTAGCATAGGTTACATTATGAGCATAATCATAGCAAAAATGTAATAAAATTATCATATAGCCATAAATTTTGCACATTACACTTAGCAAATAGTCATACATAATAAAATTTGGCATGAATAGCAATACATAGCTATAACATAGCATGAGTAGCATTACATAGCAAAAATATAACAAGAAATCTTGTGGGAGGTACAGTTGGTCATGTTGAGCTAGTAGCACTATGATTGGAGGTGGAGGTTCTACTTCCTCTACTAGGTCACTAGGGTCTTCAGCATCGCTTGGTACTTGCCACAACCAAAAAAAAATGTATGTAATTAGTAAGCATGCATTACATGTAGCAAGTTGGCTCAAAAATGCAAAGAAAAAAAAACAAGAAACAAAACAAAATTAAGGGGAAAGCGTAGTCGACATACTTGGCTGATGCAGATGGCCTGCTCTCTTCAACATGTGCCTGTAGTAGGTAGCTTAGTGCTCTCTCCCCTTTAGTGATGTTTTTCAACCTTGGGTGAAGTCATGCAGTTCGATGCATCATCTTTTCTACAACTATGCTCTCAACTAGTAGCAACAATAGAGGCAATAGTAAGAGTACGCTCTCAATGTCATCGTTAAAGGTAGAAATGATGAATTACTATAGTAAAACCACATTTATATACTCTTCTAGGATAATTAATGATCCACCAGTACAAGATTACACTTGCCACCAAGTGCCCTGCTACTGAGCATGGAAAGCGTAGTTGGGTGAGAGCATAGTCAGTAATCTTTAGACCAAAAAAATGATTTTTTGCCACCTTGCAAATGCACAAGTTAACTCCACCCTTGAGTGTGACTATCCCTCTTTAGAATGGTGTGTTTGACATATTTGTAGTATGCTAAGATCTAAAATTGGCATGAATATGGCTTTTTGGGGCCTAAAACTGACACAAAACATGTTTACCTCCCATGGCAATTTACATGCATGCTTAAGCAAATTTCATTGGATTGCTTTTCTCATTCATGCATATTAACTTTGTCAAATAGGTGCCACTTGATGTCTTTCTAGTTTATTTTGCAAGAACATGACATGGCTATGTAGGAGTAGATCTTCTCACCTTTGGTCCTCATGGGGCCTTATGACAAAATTAAACAATGCATTGATCCTCATTGCCTAGACCTCGAGCCTCCAACCTACAATGAATACATGGCATCCATAGAAGCACCACCAGACTAGCCCAACCATCTAGTTAAGGCTTGGCCTAAAGGTAAGAGATGTCACAAAGGATCCCCTTGTCAAGATCCCTATGGCAATGCATAGTGGTGATTCGAGAATGCTGAAACTAAGCTCCTCTCTAGAACCTTAACATGCTCATGACATCACTAAAGTACTTAACAATAACACCAAAGTGTTTGCATGGTCATATGAGGACATGTTAAGCCTTGATCCCTGACTAGTCCATCATAAGATCATTTTTGATCTTTGCATCAAACCAATTAAGTGGAAAGCATGCAAGGTTAGACTTGAGGTGGTGTTGGTAGTCTATGATGAGATCACCAATCTTTATAGAGCTAGTTTCATCTAGGCTATTGAGTATGTAGACTGGGTCTCCAACATCATGATTGTGCCCAAGAAAAATAGAAGTATATGCATTTGCATAGACTTTTAGGACCTAAACAAGGAAACCATTAAAGACAACTTCCTGTTGCCTAGTATCAATCAACTGATCGATACCACGAATAGACATGCCTTGTTGTCTTTTATGGATGGGTTCTCAAGCTATAACTAGATTAGGATCAACCTTGAGCACCAACTTAGTATAACCTTCATGATTGCTTGGGGTACATTTTTCTACACAATGATGCCTTTTGGACTAAGGAACATAGAAGCAACATACTAATATGCAATGACATACATCTTTAGTGAATACATGTTGAGTTTGCTCAATGACTACATAGATGATATTGTAGTTAAATCCAAGCTAGCCCATAGCCATGCAAATGACTTAGAATTGATGCTTAAACATTGCTTAAAACACTAGCTTAGGTTAAATGCCAAGAAGTATGTTTTTGGCATCAAAATGAGTAGGATGCTTGGATTTGTAGTATCCAAAGAAAGTATATGGGTAAATCTCAAAAGGTTAAGGCCATAACAAACTTAGCACTCCTGACTAACCTTAAGGAGCTACAAGGGTTGTAAGGTAGAATATAACTCATATGTAGGTTTATTGCTTGGTAAACTAATATTCTACAACCAATGTAACATTTTCTCAAAAAAGAAGCCCACTTTGAGTGGATAGCTTAGTGCTAACAAGCATTCAACAACATTAAGTAAGAGCTAGCACATCTACCTATGGTTCACCCTCCATAAGGAGATAAGCTTTTTTACATCTACCTTGTCACTTTTGACACATCCATCCCTTCTTTGCTTTGCCAAAAGCGAGATGATGGCGTAGAGATCCTGGTCTACTACCTAAGCCATGCATTAGTAGGCCATGAAATGAGATACAATGACATAGAGAAGTATTACCTTACCCTAGTCTTCTCACTAAGGAAGTGAAGGCATTACCTCTTTCGTAGCCAGGTCAACATCATTTGCAAGAACAATGTACTTTGAGCTATAATAATGAATATCTAGGAAATTAGTTACATTGCATAGTGGAAAGTAATAATAGTGGAGTTTGACCTACATTATGTCATGTAAGCCTCAAAAAATGGTTAGGTAATAGCTATACAACTCACGACTTCACCAATAGATGATCAAGCTACCATAGACCCTAAGTTCCTGGATGAGCATGTTAGCAGTATTAGCTAAGTGCCTGACAATTATGAGGCACTCTTGCATTTTGACAGAGTTTCAACCCCTCAAGGGGGTAGCATTATTCCTATTGTCATGTTTCCCCTATAGGGAGATTTGATCCTTCGCATGTCATTTCACATTTCCCTACACCAACAATGTGACAAAGTATGAAGGTCTTCTTCAAGGCATCCTTGCAGCACATGACCTAGGGATCTAATGCATAGTGATTTGAGGTGATTCATAACTAGTGGTTACTTAGGTAATAAAAGTTTATTCTTGCAAAGCATAACATTTACAAGCTTACTGTGACCTAGCAAAAAACTTACTCCAACACTTTGCAGTTGCTAATGTCCAACATGTTCCCTAAAGTGAGAATGCCATTGTCGATGCACTTGCAACATTAGCCCTTAGCATAGTGCTTGGCATGTTCAATGCATTAACCACCTTAGTGGTAGATTACACTACACCTATCATGCAAACCATGAAAGATGCATCCATAGCCACAGTTAGCACCACCCATGCAAAAGAGTGGTAGGATGATATCAAGGCATAACTTCTACAAGGTGAGCCTTTGAAACACTTAATTGCTACTCAAAAGGATGTAATATGCAAATGTTTGTAGTAGTATGTCATCATAGGTGATAGCACATTATGTCGCAGATCCTATGATGGCATACTAATAACCTTCATAAGCAAAAACAAAGAAAAAATAATCATTGAGCAAGTCCACAAATGTCTATGTGGAGGTGACATAGCACCTAGGGCCATGGAAATAAAAATTAGATGGCTAGGCTACTATTGGCCTTACATGGAGAGCAAATGCATCTAGAAAGTCAAAACGTGTGACAATTGTCAGCGACATAGCAACTTGATGCATGTGCCAGCAACTAAATTGCATACAATGCAAAGCACATGGCCATTTCAATGCTAGGACTTGGACATCATCAAACCCATAATGCCTAAGTCTTCTATAGGGCATATATTCATAATAACTACAATGGAATATTTCACCAAGTGGGTTGAAGCTATTCCTCTTAGGAATATGACATTGCAGCAGGTTTTCAAGTTCATGTTGGACAACATAGCAACTTGTTTCAGCTTGTCGATGATCATGGTAATGGATAATGGATTGTAGGATAGCGAAACTGAAACCAAAGCCTTTTGTGAGCACTTTGGCATCAAGCACTCCTTTTCATCACCCTACTACCCTCAAGAAAATGTCCAAGTAGAGGCCACCAACAAGGTCATCATCAACCTCCTCAAGAAGATGCTAATCAACAGCAAATGACAATGGCATGAGTGACTAGTCTAAGCACTTTGGGCCTACTACACAATGCATCAAATAGCAATAGGTATGACACCTTATAGCCTCATCTATGGATTTGAAGTAGTTTTTCCTCTTGAATTGTAGGTTCCATGGCTCTGTGTAATCCTCTTAGACTTCATCAACAAAAGTCATAATAATGGGTTAGGAATTGTAGACCTTGACTTAATGGAGGAGGAGTGCATGCGTACGCTTGATTGCATTGAATGGTATCAAGAAAGGCAATGCCAAACACATCATCAAAAGTAGCATCAGTGCCTAATTAGGAAAGGGGACCTAGTCCTCAAGGCTATTTACAAACCCATGGATAAATTCACAACCAATTGGGAAGGGCTTTTTTTAGTGACTAAGGCCTATGACAATGGAGCATTCAAGGTTGCTGATTAAGACAGAAATAAGTTTGTCAATCTAGTAAACCATTTGCAATTGAAGTCATACTACATATAGCATGTAGCACTGCACATCAAGGAAGTAAGGTAAGCATTCATCTACTATGACATTAAATTGGCGTGAATGTTTGATATATGTTAAACTAGCACAACTTGTCCTTAAGTCACAACATTAAACTTGTACAACACATCTACTATGACTTTAAACTAGCATAGCCACCTACTATGATGTTAAACTAGCATAGAAAGTCATTGACTAATACTATAAGCTAGCATAACATAGTTTGCTAGGACCTTAAATTAGGGCCAATGGTCTACTAGGACCTTAAAATAGTAAAGCCATGGTCTACTAAGACCTTAAATTGGGTTTGTGATTAGTCATTAATAACTCTTTCCATTCTTCTACAAGTATGTGAGTGAGCACATTACAGTTCTAGAATAAAGCACTTACAATTTACACAACTTGTGTCACTGATGTGGCCTTCTACATTTTATCATCTACAATCTATTTGCATTTATGTATTGTGTGTTTTTCTCATCTTCTTAGAGTTGTGTTTGCAGGATGAAGCCTTAGGTGGTCATGCAAAGGAGCATCTCATTGCAACAACAAGTCACCACATCGCTTCAATGTGCATGATTGGACTAGCTAAACCTCTCAAGAGTGCATATCTCTATTATCCCATTATAGCCTACTCACATCTAGTCATATATTCTAATACCCTTTCATTCTCTACATAGTAAAGGTTGCAAACCTTTTTGATGCTTACTTGTTGTGAGCACATGACACCCTCTTCAAGTCAAGCTTTAGAGCCCAAGGCAGACATAACATAATTCATCCCATGGAAAGCCTCTATTAGTCAGTTAAAGCCCAGGTGGATGTCATGTAAGTCATCCCAAGGAGGAAAGACTTGTCATACAAATGGGATGTAATTTCACCAATGATAAAGCAAAGCCCGTTTAGTGACATGAAACTCACTTGATCAGAAGAATTTCACAACAAAAATTTAGTAACTTGCAGAGCCCAAAGAAGGTTCACCTTGCAAAAAAAAAGGGGTGGCAAAGGGGAAACGCACATCACCAAGAAATCCAATAGCAAAGTAGTTTTGTAGCTAGCTTAACCTTGAACCTACACATTGAATCTCTCATAAGCACTTTAATGAGAGGCCAACATTTTCAAGGGCAAGCCACTCTAGTGCCACGGTCATCATCAACTATGATGTCCTTGCACCATAACATCCCATTTGCACCTCATCTTCCCTTTTATTTCCAATACATCATATACACCTTTTCCTCCTACTTCTCAACTACCATCTAGCATACCACTATCCACAGCACTCTTGAGCGTGGTGCAGTGACATCTAATCACACACTAAAGAGTGATGTTGGTGCCAAGTCTACTATGGTGTTTTATTGTTCTTTGTTGAAGTCTCTCAAGCCACTCCTCCATATGCCAACAAAGAAGGTTCAATGAAACACCACTAAATCTTGACTATGTCATCTTGGTTGTAAATTTTTGCAAAGTGTGGAAACTACGCTCAACCCCTCTATAAAGTGTAGAAAGCGTAGTTAGTTAGAGGGAAAAATTTTGAAATTTTGCCTAAGTGTTGAGACTACGCTCTCCCATAAGCATACCATTTCAGAATAGAGACAATAGAGTCGGGGAGAACGTAGTTAGTAGAAGGCTAGTTTTCTAAGTTTTGCCAAGTGTTAGGACTACAGTTATCCCTAGCCCAGAGCATAGTCACCTTCAGAAGAGAATATTTAGCAAGGACAGTCTTTAGCAACCTCCATAGCATAGCAACGATGCTTAGCTTAGCTCTAGAACATAGTCAACTCACCTTCGGTAAGAGTAGCTGATAAAATATTTCTTTTTTGTATCTTCTTTTGCCCCAAAATTGTAACTATGCTCAACCCCACACGAGAGCATGGAGAGCATAGTCCTGTAGAGCGTAGTCTCTAGTTTCATTTTTCAAGTACCTCGCAATCCTCTAAATGCACACACATGCAGTTGGTAGCATAGTCACAATCCCATAGAGTTCGGTAGATCACAAGAAAGCACAACACCATCAACAACATTAGCCCCATCAGCATACCACATGAACAATAACTATGTTGAGCATAGTCCTAGCCATCCCATCCACTATGTGGTAGCCATATTGCATTCCTTGCTAACCCTAAACCTATAAATACCGATGTCTTCAATGTTTGTAAAAGGAAGGAAGAGGGGAAGAAAAAAATTTGGCAAATCAAGGGCACATTTGTGAATTAGTGAATAGGAAATGTTGTAGACCATTGCAGATCTTCACAGTGTAACAAAACACTACATCTAGGAGTACACCACGATAGCCAACCTAGTAGACATAGATGCCTCACTAGAACACTAGTCTTCACTTCCAGACAACCCAGGGACTGTGACTACACTATCAACCTATGCTTGTTGTACACCACATACCTTCTAACCCCCTTTTGGTGTCAACTATGCTCAACCCCATTTGGGGTGGTGCTCTACTTTATTTTCTCTATTTGTTTATATTCTTTACACTTTATTTGCATTTTTCACCATTTTATTGTGTAAACATGCTTAAAACTACACTCAGGTAGTGGTCCTTGTGCATTAACATCATTTGCCTTGCTAAAATCCTTGACTACGCTCATTCCCTTAGGTGCCTATAACTATGCATGACCCCATTGACACCGCAAACATTGTAAACATTACTTGCATCCTTAGCACCATCTCGCATTAGCACCATAGCTAACCATGCTGCATCCTTGTTGCATTTGGTAAGTCCCTATTCGATCCACTAGATCATTCAAGGCATGTCATCTTTGCCTCTCATAGGCCCTCATGAAGATTCAGGGTTAGGCTATGCATTCATGGACCTTGCTATTCCTGCAGCCAATGTTTTTGATCATTACACTTGGTTGATTTGCCAGACCAACCAGGGTGTCCTAAATCCCTTTTTTTTCATGAAGGCCCTAGGGATTCATGGGTTGAGGAGTACTATTCATTGGATTTATTGATCTTTATTCTAGCGATTGATTTTTCTAGTTGAAATAGTTTTCTTGATGCTAGAAGGAGAGCCTTTGCCCAATTTCTATGCCAAAATCTGTTAGCCATATTACCAATGTTGTCTCTTAGAAGTAAATTTACATTTTTTGTAGCTAAGACCTTAGAAATCCAACACTATCCTTACCTCCCCTATAGCAAAAACCTTAGTGTGGAAGTTGTAGGTGGTTCAAGTGCCAAAATTTCACAACATTTGTTGTGAATTTTCAGAAAAAAACCAATGTAGAAGCCTTAACAATCATCTAATTTTGCTACCATATTCTTTTGCTATAAAACCAATCCCCTCCTTTTTGGTAAAAGTTGCTAGCTTGCTAAAACCATTTTGGGAAATTTCCAGGTTTCCATTTTGGCCTTTAAACTTTTCCCCCACTCTCTCCAATGTTCAAATAAGAATGTGTGAGATTTCCATTATCTAATCCCCCTTCTTTCCCCCCTACCATACCCAATGTAGAAGTAGTGGGAAGGCCAACATGGGAGAGGCTTAAAACCAACTTCCACAAAGCCAACATTGCAAGTTGAAAGCCTTTTTCCATATTTTTGTAGCTAGAACTCCCAAAAGATCAACATTACCCCTTCCCCCCTATAACAAAAACTACACTGTGAAAGTTGCAGGTGGTTGGGTGTTGGTTTTTCACAACAGTTGCTATGAATTGTATAGCCCTAAAGCTAGTGCTGAAACCTTTTCTCTTTTCATATTACTACTAATTTCAATCTTTTTTAGCTTCTAAAATTGGTGGTGTAGCCCTTCTAGGAATTACCAAACTTTCAGAAGTTAGCTTCCCCACATTTTTCCAAGCTGAGAAAATTGGCAACCTACCAAGACCAAGTTTTAGTGGAAAAACCCAACTTTCCACTTTGATTTTTAGCCTTCTTCCCTTTAACATTGTAATAGAAGGGGTGAGATTCCCATTATCTCATCCCCCTTCTTTTCCCCCTTTCCATGGTTAGTGTAGAGGTAGTTGGGATGCTAGTGTGGGTAATGCTTCTTTCCAACTTTTTTAGCTTTCATTTTTGGTAAAGGGGTAAACCGCCCTTACTCCCTTGTTAAAACCCAAAATTTGGTTTAGTATTTAATAAGTATTTTTGTCAAAGGCATGCATTTCAATTGATTTTATATTGTTAATTAGTGTTTAATTAATATTTAATGTATTTTAGTATGAGTATTAGTTTATTATTAATAAATTACTTTAGTTTATTTTAGTTCACTTTAATTAATATGATATATTATTATATATTAATGTGAATTATATAAACATTATATAACATGATAGTTTATATTGTATATAGATATTATATATATGTGTTATATATAATTATATAATATATATTTTATAAATATTATAGTTTACATTATATATAAAGTATATAAAATTTTATATATATAGGGCAATGTTGGCATCCTCTAGCTTATCACTGTTGTAGGTTCTATATGCAGGATTGAACATTCTTGTTGGATATAGTGTTCTACATGTCGTGGATTCTTTTGTATAGAGTTGGAGCTTGGAGTAGAGGGGTCTAGTATTCGTGGCCATATTTAGTCCTATTTGTACTATAGTAGTGGCCATCATGGAAATTTGCATCTTGCATGATACTTTTTACATGGGAAGTGTGATTGGAGTAGTGGTTATAATTATGGGCTTATACCTGGTTTTGTGGGATAGGAATAAAGGCCAAAGGAACTATGTTGTGGGTGAGAGTTTCTTTTGCAAAAAACCAACAAAATAGGACTACTATGTAGGAAACAATTGTAGAGGGTGATTCTTATGTCAAAGTAGCCACCTTAGAACCATTATTGTAAGAGAAACCCACACTCTAATCAGACATGTAATCAGTAGGTCCAGTAAAAATCGTATGAGCATATCATTATTGTTGTTGAACCAAGTTTATCTCATTTATGCATGACATATCTGTAGGTAAGAAGAATTTGTTCAGAAACATCTATAATGGTAATGCAAAGCAAGGTAGATCATCCCACTGCAACAACATCACATGGTAGGAAGCACATATGAGTAGAATAAAAGATGAGAGCTTTTTTTCTACTCTAGTTCTCTAAAAATACAAATCCTAAAAGAAGCATTTTAGAGTTCTAGAGAAAACACCGATGAAGGTTTCCATCCTACTTCTACAATTAAAGTTGGTGTCCTTGTTCTAGCTTTACTACTATGCCTAGCTACTAGTAGTAGTTGCAACCATTATACTCCACCACTTTTACCTCAGAATCATAAAACCCAAACTAGAAGCAATAGTAGTAGCTCATGTTGGCCTGATGCTACCACTAGGTTTGCTGGGGCTATCAGTATTGAAAAACCTTTTGCAAATGGTGAAGGCAGACCTAGCTAAGCCCAACCAATATCTAGCAAAACTGTCCATCATATACATGTTACTCATGCAGTTGTGGCTCAACTACAAAATTCTCATCATTGTTGCCTTTGAGGACATGGTGATGCAGGTGCTTCACATCCATGATTGGGACTTAGTGGATCAAGATCCCATACTTACCACCATGATCGACAACCTTTATGATTGCTCTCTCATATTTGGGTAGCCCTGGCAACATGTGGACCATCATATATGCCTCTTTCACCACTTCCATGTATTTTATGTTAATTTGAAAGATAAGGGTACCCAACTTGGAATTTACCCTAATATTAATGAATTAACATTATGTTCTCCAATACCCAACCTATTATTAAAAGGTTTATTTTGATACCTTGTTGGGTATAAATAATGCATTCAAACTTTGTATGGGGTGTGTGTGATTTTGATTTTATGAAGAAGCATAAAGAGGATTCTATTGAGAGAACCACATAAGATTTGAATTTTTGTTCTTACAAAAAATTGTACAGGAAGAGTGTTGATGCTTTGTGGCAATTAACAACCAACAATGTTTTAAGGTTGTGAGGTTATTGCACTATGGAGACAACAGAGCAGGGTCAAAAATTAGGTGATGTCTCTTTTGTAATCTT
The DNA here is from genome assembly GCA_015680685.1 of Gnetum montanum. Lineage (NCBI taxonomy): Eukaryota > Viridiplantae > Streptophyta > Gnetopsida > Gnetales > Gnetaceae > Gnetum > Gnetum montanum. The sequence goes on from MNCI01035519.1 coordinate 1,474,525, forward strand.
CCTTATTTTTGATAATTTTATTTAAATTCAATTTGGTTTAATTGGTTGTATTCATCTTTGAACTTAATGTTAGAAGTTAAGATGACATATTATTGATTTTTCTTATGGGCGATAGCCATAAGTGTGGTGTTCTCAATTGAATCTAGATTTAATCATTTATTTTATGTCTTAATGATCTTTTTGACTTTTGAATAGTTCTTCCATAGGATACAATTCGCGGTCTGTCATAGAAGAGGTGACAATCTTTACAACAAAAGAAAGATAAATTTTAAAGGTATCCAGCATCAAATTTTTTCTGGCTCATTAATTTTGGCACCATTGCTGGGAAGGTGGGTAGAGTTAATCATCATCAAGAGTTATGTATGTTTTAATTTCATTTTGTAATTTTATATTTTAGGTACATTTTACTTTAATTTTTTATTCTATGTTTCTTTTATTTAAGTAATTTGAGAAAGGGTTTCTTTTACCTATTTTTCTTGTATTAAAAAATCCAAAAATAAGAAAAAAATCCTAGGAATTAGCTCCTCTTCTTGTACAACCAATTGAAATTGTTAAAAAGTTACAATTAAAGCTACAATAATAGTAGGACTTATTAAATCAATTTGTAAATTATTAGAAATGGTAGCCCATGAATGTGCCCATGAAGAATGTTCTTGTTAAATGAATCTAACAAAGCAACTAAAGAAGCCAAGATGAATTCAACCTTCTAGAAGAACTTGTAGTCTTTACAAAGGTACAAAAGTCAATAAAAAATAAAATCAAGAGGAACCAATACAATCAAGTTCTAATTTTTCCATATCTATAAATCCTCTATTTGATATTTCAACTACTATAGCATCAATCATGAGTTCAACTATGGGAGCAGGATTTTAAAATACTAATCTAATATCAACTTATGTAACCATAATTGGAGAAACTACCCAACCAATAAGTACTTTGAATTTACAAACTTCACCACTAGTTTCTATTTCTATACCAAATCCTATAGTAACACCAATAGTAACCTCGACTTACACAATGGAATCTTCTTCACATCTTACACCTCCATTTTTCTTAGGGTCAATTCCTTTCTCCCTTGGTAGTTTGAGTTGTAATGTTCCAATTGATCAACCTTATCCAAGAAAAACCCTTGCAGAGTTATTGAATCAAAGAGCATCAATCATATCTCAAGGGCTATTGGTTTTTCCACAAGGAAGAGATGTAGAGGTTAAAAATATTCACTTATTACCTATTTTTAAGGGGACAAATGATGAGGATTTGGTTAACCACATAAGAGAATTTGAAACAACATTAGCTATGTTAGCACCTCAAAGTGGGGATAGAACTAAGATGATTGCCTTTAAATCAACCTTAAAGGACAAAGCTAATTTTTGACCACAAATCCTTAAAACAAAAATTTGTTCATGGGATGAGTTTAAGAATGCTTTCTTATAAATATTTCTTTCTAATGACAGGTTGTATTCATTAGGATAACAATTAATGAGTTTTATGTAACATGAGGATGAAGACTATGAGAGTACTTTTGATAAATTTAAAGGATTATGCTTAAAGAATCCAAACCATGGATTCCCAGCCCATCAACTAATTCAAATCTTTGTAGAAGGCTTATTATCTTCTTGTAGGTAAAACGTTGACTTTGCATGTGGAGGAAATATTTTAAATGTGACACCTAAATATGATTTGAGAATTATAGATTCATTAGTAGACCAAAGTAAATATTGGCCAAAACCCAACATTATGGTAGGCATGACCCAACAAACATAACAGTTAAATAGAAAAGTGGATGAGTTAACTCAAATAATCAAGAAACAAGCTCATGGAATTCAAAGTGAAGCATGTAGTATTTGTGGTAGTCCCCAACATGACCAAAAAACTTGCTTGGCTTTGTTATATTGCTAAGAGGAAATGTAAGAGTTAGTCAAGGCTTTCTACACAGATAAGAGCCAACCAACAATGAACTTTCCTCAATGATCATTTTACCCATAATAATATCTTCAAAATAATTTTAGGTCATTCAAAAACCAAACTAATGAACACTAGTGATAAATCGTGTTTTTCATATGCTTCAATATTGAGGTGGTCACAATATTGGGTACATGATATGGTGGCCCAAGATGCGATATTGTACATTTGATATCGCAAGGTTACTCCTAGGTCTATAAGTATAGTGCCCAGGTGCACAATTGGGAGTAATTGTTTAACAGCCAAGTAGCAAAACTCTTGTAGTTTGTTCATTTGAGAGTTAGAATATTTTCCAAGTGTCCACAGAAGGAGGTCTAAGTGTGAATGGATTTTTATTCAAGCATTGATGTACCTAAACACACCATTGTGTTCGCAATAAAGATGAACTCTTTGATCCATTCCTTGCAGTAGTTGAGACTTTCTTTCTTATGCATTTATATTTCATGAAATTTACATAAATATTATTAATGTAGTAATTAATTTTGATCAATGAAGAAAATCATTAAAATACAAAAGCATACGTGTGACCCTTGATAGCTTAGAAATGATTAACATTTGATAACTTAGTAGTGTTTACACAAAGTATAGGATGTGTCTGGGAAGTGGGAACGGTTACTTATGTTAGGCTAAATTATACCATAGTCTACTTAGCAATTAATCACTCTTACTTTTACTTTCATCTTTGTTCTAGATGAGTAATTTCATAAAAACACAAAATAATAAAAATCTTATGCCTTAATCACACTTAGCCATACAATTGCATTCCATAAGTGGGACTAGGAAGATAACGAATGGATAACATGCATGCACTGTTTGGCTCTAGTGTACTTAGTAATTAGTTTGTGGAATTCAACCGAATCACACATGAATGCTTGTGATTCGTATGGTTGGATGTAGGGGTACCTTGTTGCTTATCATTGGTGCCATTGCTAAGGACTGTAGTTCTTCGTGTGATATCTAAACCTAGTGAAACTTAGTAACCTCATTGTTTGAACCCTAAGAGTCAAATCCTACGAAAAAAAAATTATTATCATTAAATTAAACCTTAATTTCACAATTTTTACAAGTTTTTAAACACAAAATGTCTTCTTCTCATAGGAGCCCATCTCTGCTCAGGGCAGTTTAGGTGCCTCAACAATATAGAGTGGTATATGCTCATCCCGATGAGTATGTACCAAACTTTACCTTTATCTTGCATCAATATGAATTGATGCCATGACGCGATATGGAAGACAACATTGTGTTTCCACCTGACTAATCTATTCTAGCAATGCTCCAGCTAATGCTTAAGTGACATGAGCTTCAACATCTCCATGGAAAATATAAGATGCAAGATCCTGACTCAAGGGATTATCATCCCACTAAAGCGCAAAGACTAAGGTATCATTAGCTAGAGCACCAACACGAGCTTATGAAGAGCATGGAGTTTCCACCTTTGCTTGATCCAATTGATGAAGGTGACCACTTCTTTAGTGATTCTCCTCTTTTTGACTTTGCTTAAGGAGCCCTCAACTAGAATGTACAATTCACAATTCATAATCCAAGTTCTAGTCAAAATGGATCTAATGAAAAAAATGGATCTAGAGAAGTAAGTTAAGAAAAGGGGGACAAAGAAGATCATGATCACAATCATGGTCACGAGCATCGAAGGAAGGGTGATAGGCATCAGTGCGGAGTAAGTTCCCCTTCTTCTTCCCCTTCATCATCATTGTCTTCTTCTTCATTTGGTTCAAATCATGGCCATAGAAGAAATAACTGTGATGGAGGTGATTGACGAGACTAGAACATAGAAGGGACCATTGAGACAATCATGATTAAGGATGTGGGTAATCCAAAGAGGCCCATCATCAAGAAAGAAGGGCTAGTAGAGAACATCATAGGCACCACCATTATGACCTTGATGAACCTCTATTTGTTACTCAAGGCATGTTGAATATTGCAGAGGCTATGAGGATTCCAATAAGGAACATGAAGGATAGCATAATAAAGAGGCTAGATATGAACAACATCCCTTAGTTTAGGGGAGGATATGATGTTGATCTGTAAAATCATCTTCAAGCCTTTCAAGATGCATGTGCCTTGCAAAATGTTGAGAATGAATGGCAAAAGCTGAAATTATTTTCAAGGACACTTATAAAGAAAGTAGAAAATTGGTATCAATCCTTGGAACTAGAACCAATCAAGTGGTGGAGTACAATGTTGGAATTATTCAATGACAAATATCAAATATACTCTTGATTATCCAATTTAAGGAAAAAAATTCAAGGGTTGAAATAAGGGAATCATGAGCCCTTGGATGTTGCTATTGGTTGATACTACTCTCTATTGCATAGGTGTCCTAGCCATGGATACTCTTAGATTGATTAGCTTTTCCATATCATAGATAGGTTGTTGTCTAAAGCTAGGAAAACCCTTAACATCTATGCCCAAGGAAGATTGACAAAGTTAAGAGCTCGTCGAATTCAAAAATTAATTGAGTAAGTAGCCAAGGAGGAGGGAGAGTTGAGAAAACGTGAAAGTGCAGAAGAATACAATAGAGACCTTCTATTCGATAGAAGGAGGTTTGATTTTGTGACAACGAGGATGAATTCATTAGAGATGAGGTGGTTAATCAGAAAATCTTGCCATTCCAGAAATTGCAATAAGAAATTATGCTAAGGTTGATCAACTATGGAACCCCATGGATAATAGGTTTCAAGTTGTCTTAAAAATTATTGAAGAGCCCAAGGCGCAGGGTGATGAGTGTGAGCGCCAGAGGCATAAGGAGGTTAAACATGCCATATCTAAGGGTGAAGGTAAAATGGCTATGGATAGTGACTTAGATGATAATGGTGGGTGTGATGTCTGCCAGTATTAACATCCCAAGGGATGTTGTCCAGTTGTATCACACTTGCAGGAATCTGGGGTGTATGCCTTACATCCACTACTTGCACAAAGGTAAATCCCCAAAAGATTTCCTTATCCACAAGAAAATCCTCAATAGTTCCACCAATCACTATAGTACTACCCAAGTGGAATTCCTCGAGTTGGTAACTTGTCCAAAAATTAGCTGATCCTGGGAGTCCCCTAGTTTACTTATAAATTGCTACAAATGAGCCTTATAAAGCTCTTATTAACTCTAGTTTTGGTGGTAATTTGATTTCACATGAGATGTACATAATGTGGAACCTTTCTCCCTTGAAGAAGAGCAACATTTGGCTAGAACTGATGGACTAGTCCATCACTATTCCATTAGGATTGGTTGAGGATATCATTACCACCATTTGTGGGTGGTAATATCCTATTGATTTCCTAGAAATCAAAGTGGAGAACTATAAGGGGGACTTTCTAGTCATTATGGGAAGGGTGTGGTTAAGTACTATTGATGCTAGAATGGGCATTAGAGGTCTTTCCGTAGAAATATCAAAAGAAAATGAGTTTGGAAAGATCAAGAAGAAGAGAGTTCCATGTATTGCATATAGTGATTCAGGGTGCCATTATGTGCAGAAGTTATGGTTAATAATGCAAACATCTATCTCTACATGCAAGTAGTGTGCACTAGAAGTTGAGATCTAGAGATGTCTGTATGCAGCAACCACAAAAAAAGAGGGCACCCAGTGGTTGATAGTTAATGCTAGCATCAGTACATTATGTATGGAAACTAATAAGGGCCTAATGTATGAATATGTTGTAGGTATGGATGAACTCATGCAAGTTCATCACTAGCTCTTTGAAGGAGCAAATGATGATGTCAACTGGGGTGAGCTAGAAATTCTTAACAATTTTAAAGAAGAGCCCCTTGAATTAAAGATGTTACTGACTAGAATGGAGTACGTATTTTTGAAAAATGGGAGGCTAGTTATTATTAATGCCAAGCTTGCTATGGAATAGAAGAAAAAGTTGTGGAAAAGTGGTCAACAACTTTTGCTTGTTCATATTCTGAACTCACTAGGATAGATCCAAGAATATGCCAGCACTGGATATACACTGACCCTGCTGTTAAGCCAAAATGAAAACCACAGTGGGGTTTGAATCCCAAATTAAAGCAGATTGTCAAAGAGGAGATTGAACAACTCCTCAAGGTGGGATTCATCTACCTTATTGTAGATAGTAAGTGGGTTAGTCCACTTGTGATTATACCAAATAAAGGAGGCAAATGATGGATGTGCATTGATTTTCGGCTACTCAACATGGTAACTTTCATGGATCATTTTCTATTACCTTTTGTTGATCAAGTGCTGGACACCATTTTTGGGCATTATTATTATATCTTTATGAATGGATATAGTGGTTATAACCAAATTTAGATTGCACCAGAGGACTAGGCAAAGATAACTTTCACAAGTCCTTGGGGGACTTTTGCTTACCATCAGATGCCATTTGGTCTATGTAATGCCCCAGCCACATTTCAATAATTAGTTCTTAACATTTTCAAATAATAGATTGGTAGTGGGGTAGAAGTTTTTATAGATGATTTTTCCACCTACAAAGCTACGTTCGAGCAAGCCTTGGACCATCTTGAGTAGGTATTGAAGAGATGTGTCAAAACAAACCTCTAGCTTAATTAGCAACAGAGACATCTTATGGACTAAGAAGGCATAGTCTTGGGACATTACATTTCAAAAGTAGGAATCAAGGTGGACCTTGAAAAAATAAGGGTCATCCAAGGAATAACCTGTTAAGCTGAAATAGTCAAAGAAGTCCGATCATTCCTTGGTCATATTGGCTACTACTGGCACTTCATCGAGAATTTTTTCAAAATCACCAAGCCATTTGTAGAATTGACAAAGAAGGATGCATCATTCATTTGGGCCCTTGCATGTGAAGTAGCATTTCAACAACTGAAGCAAAATCTTGTTGAAACCTCCATTCTTCAAGCACCAAATTGGTCTAGATGATTTCATGAGATGATTGATGCATCAAATTATGCTTTGGGGGTAGTGCTTACACAAATGGATGATCAAAAATGTCCATATTATATTCATTGCACAAGGAAGAGCATTGCAAGTGCACAACTAAACTACACCACCACAGAAAAGGAGTTGATGGTAGTGGTGGTCACCTTAGAGAAGTTCAAGCACTATGTGCTTGGCTACAAAGTGTTCATGCATATAGATCATAGTGACATATGATTTTTGATAAATAAACCAACGATGAGCCCCCATGTCATATGGTGGCTCGTGATTTTGTAAGAGTTCGATCTCACGATGGTAGATTTAAAAGGTGTGGAGAATGTGGTTGTGGATCACTTATTGCAACTAAGATGGGATGACAAGAAGAAAGAGAGCCCTTTATTTGATCAATTCCTTAACAAATCTCTCCTTGCAAGTGTTATTAATGCACAAATGCATGATAAACTAAAATGGTATGATACCATCCTCACTTATCTGCTCAAGAAAGAACTACCACAAGGGTTGAACACTAGAAAGAAACAATAGTTTCTTCACTAGGTTAAGTATTTCATAAAAATTAATGGAAACCTTTACAAAATCTATCCTGATGACTTGGTTCATTGCTGTGTCCCTAATACAGATCAACTGCACATTCTCTAGGATGCTCATGAAGGTCCTTGTGGGGGCCATTATGCTAGGAGATGCATGACCATAAAAATACTCATGGTAGGGTATTATTGGCCAACAATCTTTAGGGATGCACACCAATTCATCTATGCTTGTGATTGTTGCTAGAGAGATGGTGGAATGATACTTCAAATAAAGAGGCCACAATAATGGATACAACCTCTTAAGCCATTCGATATTTGGGGCATTGACTTTATGGGTTCCATTGCACCTTTATCAAATGGAAAGGCATATATAATAGTTGTAGTTGAGTATTGTACCAAGTGAGCAGAAGTAACAACTGTCACCAATTGTACATCAACCATTGTTGGTCAGTTTGTATAAAAAAACATTGTAAATAGGTTTGGTATACCTCGTGCATTAGTTTTTGATAATGGAACTCATTTTACAAGTGCCACTTTCCAGAAACTAATGCAATGCTTGGGGGTTGATCATAAATTCACAACTCCATATCATCCCCAAGCCAATGGTCAAGCTAAGATCACTAATCGAGATATTACAAAAATTTTAATGCACACCATTAGCAAGTACTGAAGGGATTGGAGTAGTAAATTAAATGATGCCTTTGGGCCTATCTCTCAACATGAAAACTTCCCATAGGTTATTCTTCCTATGAGCTTGTGTACAGAAAACTACCAACATTGCCCATCCAATCCCAACTTCGTACACTCTCTACAGCCTGTGATCTTGACCTAAATCTAAGTCTATCACAGAAAGAACGGTTAATGAGTCTCAACTTGCTATACAAAAATCACTTAATGGCTCTGTCATCCAATGAAATGCATAAGGCATTCAACAAGAAATGCTATGACCTCAAAATAAGAAAAGTCAAGTTTCAACCAAGAGACAAGGTTCTCTATTGGAATCCTACACATGTACCCCAACGAACCAAATTTCAAACATTGTGAGAAGGACCTTACATTATTGATAAGAATTTTTTATTTTGGGCCATGATTATCTACAAACCTGATAGTCCAGACAAGAAACAACTAGTTAACATTCAATAAATAAAAGTTTTCAATGAGCCCAAGCTAACCAACGTAACAAACACCTTGTCAGATGGACAACCATGCTTAATCTTTTGGATCTCTCCCTTCTAACTTAGTTGTGGGGGAGATGGCCACCCATACTAACACCTTAGGTAGCTTTTCAGTTTTTAACTTTTTTTTGTTTTACACATTTTTGGTTTTACAACTTTTTATTTTCATCTTCTTTGTTTTACATTTTTGTGTTACATATTTGTATTTTTAAGGTTATCGATCTTCTCTTAGTTTTTGTTTTACACCATCATTATTGGTCTACATTTTTGTGTTACATATTTGTATTTTTGGTTTATATTTTTATTTTACATATTTATTGTCTACTCTTTTACTTTCTTGTATGGTTATGTTTGCTTGTGTTTGATGTATTTCTCTACTTTTTCTACTAATAAGGTGGCAGGTATAATGGTAATGCACTACTTGATGGTGGTATGTTTCATTTGTAATTGGATTATTGATGTCTAGTTTTTGACTTTGAATGTCGTTACTAATGACTAGGACATGGTTTCTTTTCATGTAACAGGCGGTGAGTCCACATCATCCACCTATCCACATACTCTATGGTTTTCCTTATGTTGGAAGTGTGCAGTCTCTTCTTCATTAATGCAACTTTAATAAATTGGTGACTTGTGTAGTTTTTGGAATTGGGAAGGAATCAAACATTTGGATAGGGTGTGGCTTCAAAGGGATGTGGTATTCTTTATGCTTTTTTATTTTCCTATGTGCAAGAGTGTTCTTGTAAGCTTCTCACCATTCCATGTCATTTCACAATAGGAAGTCAAATAAGTCCTTGCATGGTATGGTCCTCATCATAAAAAAAAAAAGAGATGAGAATTCAAAGCACATCCCTTCGATAAAGTAAATGTGAAAAATGCATGGTATTTGCATGGTGAGGTTACTATTCAAAAAAAAAAACATGACAAATCAAAGCACACCTCTTAGACCAAATAAAAGGCCTACATGTACTAGTTATAAGCCTTGTCTTATCTCCTCTAACTAAGGCCTTTTCTCACTTCCTACCTTCTCTTAAATTTGGAATGGTGGTTGTTTTGTGGGAGCATTCTTATGTCTCAGGGGATGGACTTGCCTTAGAATGTCGATGTGAAGTCACTAAAAGTGGTTAGTTTTGATCTAGACTAAGGATTGATCGTACCAAGTCATTTAATCACAAACTTCACAAGGGACTGTATGTGAGCATAATTAGGAACTCTATTCCACTCTCTCTATCATTCATCTATGCTTTCGTGCCTCACCTCATTGCTAGTGTCATGTTTTGATTCAATGTTCTAGTTTGATGTGTTGGGTTTCTCAGTCAGTTACTTTGGATTTTTGTACTTAGCTTTCTAGAATCATTAATCATCCATGGAGTCCACGAACTCATTGCTTTAGAGTTATGCAAGGGTGTAAAAAGCCTGTGCCTGCTTTGGGGAGGACCCACTTGCATATCTTTTGGGTTGGTTAAGTTAAGTTCTTTACCATTAGACATTGTTACAATTAAATTATTTTTATTTACCCCATCCATGGCATCTAATTGTACACACCTTAAAAACTGTTTGTAAGGAACTCCTTTTTATTGTTGTGAATACCCTCTTTCTAGTATTCATTGTGTTAAGCCTTGTTTGAATTGTATGGATCGCTTCTCTTATTTAGCCCATTCATCAATCTTTCCACTAACCATATGAAGTAATTAATATATCACAATCACAACTTGGCTAGATGAATTCACCAACAAGACATGGTATTTAGTCATTATATATTACACTATATATACTAATCCTTGGTTTTGTTGTAATTGCAATGGGAAGCGTGGACTAGAAGTAGGACTGTCATCACTAAGGAAGATGCAACCATATCACTTGCGAGAGATTAATTATGACCACTGGATCTCTTCTACCTCTTCCTCATTCTTCTATTGCCAAGAGGGGTTGGATGTCCTTTGGATCCATTGGTGTTCTTTCCTATTGTCATGAACACCCAATTTTCTACATAATTATAATATTGTATGATCAGGCACTTTTGTATTTGTCTATTTTCTCTATGTCACTCTGCATGTGAATCAAATAAGTCCACATCCCCTAATGTATTTTGTAAAGAACTTGTTCCTCTTCTTTTGTACTCGAGGATGAGTTTTCATTCAATCATGGGGGTATGATAAATTATGTTTTTCATATGCTCTGATATCGGGGTGACCACAATATTGGGTACATGATGCTGCGTATGTGATATTGCGACCCAAAGTGAGATATCATACATTCGATATTGCAAGGTTACTCCTAGGTCTATAAATACAATGCCAAGGTGCATAATTAAGAGTAAGTTTTTGGTAGTCAAGTAGCAAAACTCTTACAGTTTGTTCATTTGAGAGTTAGAATATTTTCCAAGTGCCCGTAGTAGGAGGTCTAAGTGTGAATAGATCTTTATTCAAGCATTGATGTACCTGAACACACCATTGTGTTGGCAATAAAGATGAACTCTTTGATCCATTCTTTGTAGCACTTGAGACTTTCTTTCTTATGCATTTATATTTCATGTAATTTACATAAATATTATTAATGTAGTAATTAATTTTGATCAGTCAAGAAAATCATTGAAATACACAAGCACGACCCCTTCAAACATACGTATGACACTTGGTAAATAAAAAATGCTTAGCGTTTGGTAACCTAGTAGTGTTTATGCAAAGTTCAAGATGTGTCTGGGAAGTGAGAATGGTTACTTGTGTTAGGCTAAATTAGATCATAGTCTACTTAGCAATTAATCACTCTTAATTTTACTTTCATCTTTGTTCTAGGCAAGTAATTTCCTAAAAACCCAAAATAATAAAAATCTTACACCTCAGTCACACTTAACCATACAATTACATTCCATAAGTAGGACTGGGAAGACAACGAACAAACAACATGCACACACTGTTTGGATCTCATGTACTTAGTAATTATAGTCTAGGGAATTCGACTAGATCACACATGAATGCTTGTAGTTCGTATGGTTGTGCATAGGGGTACCTCGTCACTCATCAACTTGGATAAGTTCACCCAAAGCATTACCTTTTTCATAGAAGAAAGTAGACAATTCATGAGTGAGACTAAAAGAAGATTTTAGGACTTAACTAAATGATTACAAGAAGATTTCACAACAAAAGCCCATCTTGAAAAAATGTTTAGTGAATTATATTTGCATATTCCTTTGGAAAAAGTGGTAAAAGGCACACCTCTTTATGCTAAATACTTAAGGGAATTATGCACTAGGAAAAGAAAGGAAAAAAATTTCCTAAACAAGTTTATGTAGTTGATAATCTTTCTCAACTTATACAAAGTCATTAGATTCCAAAATACTAAGATCCTAGAGTCCCTACCATCCCAATTAAAATAAATTTCCAAGTGATAAAAAATGCCCTATTGGATTTAGAAGCTAGCATTAATATCATGCCTCTTGAAATGGCTAGCATGCTTAATATTAAGGATGTCAAAGGAGTAAACATGATAATATCATTGGCTAATGGATCAAATGTTAAACCCATAGGAATAGTAGAGGACTTAATAATGAAGGTAGAAAAAGGCAAAGACCTAATTGACTTTGTTGTTTTGGAAGTAAAAGATCTAGATTGTTTTCCTATTATATTAGGTAAACCTTAGTTAGCAATAGCTGATGTGGTAATTAATTGTAGATTTGGACAACTTCAACTCTCCTTTGCAAATCTTACTTTTACATTAAGTATATATGATAAGGTAAAAGAAGATTGATGAGTGGTGAGGTACCCCTATGCTCAACCATATGAATATGAGCATGTACACATGATCCAGTCGAACTTTGCAGACAAACTAGTTGTGGCACCTAGATAGTTATACATTGATCACAGTTTGTTGTCTTCCCACCTAGACTAGTAATTGCTTTGTCATGTATGGTTTAGTCCAGAGTGAGGTGTATGATGTGATTTCTAATACTATGCTACTCCTAAAGACAATGATAAATAAATTAATTAAGCTAATAAGAAATAGGAAATAAAATCTAAGCTAACCTAAGTGCAATGAGCATCCATCCTTAATCATCCATATGCATCTTGGACTTTGTGTACTACTTCTGGGATTCCCAAGTGCACATCACTTGAAACACTACTTGATACACTACTGGGTTACCATGTAGTTACACTTAAATGTCTATGATTAAGATGTACTCATTCCACATTTAGTAATAGAAATAGTAAATGACGATAAAAGAAATATTAACTAAGAAAATAATAAATAATAATAATTAACAATTAAACAATTAAAAACTAAGTGAATGTTGCAATGATGGAGTAATCTTGATCTTTATTGTCGATTGTGTACACGTCCAAGTACATCACACTTGAACAAAGATTCTGTACAATTACAAGCATCACACCGCAGGCATGCATTTGGGAAAGAACTAAAAACTAAAATTGACAAAAGAACTCCTAATGACTAAAATAATCTCTAATGCTCTAATGACTCTTCCCTATGCACTTGAGTGCTATTTATAGGCTAATGATGGGATGTGATATCGCATGAGCCATGATATCACAGCCTATGCGATATCGTGTATGCAATATCGCGTCGTCCCTTGTGATATCGCGTACGTGATATCGCAGTCCGTCGCCATATCTATAAATAAGAGTTGGAATTCCCCTTATTCATCATCCTAGGCTTAAAGTAGCGAAGCTTTGGTGGATTGATCACCCTAGAGATAGATTAATTTCAATGTGCCCACAGTAGGAGTCCCCAAGTGAACGGATCTTTATTCGAGTAGCTTTGTACCTGAATGCAAGTTGTGTACGGCAATAAAGATAAGCTTTGTGAATAAACCTTGCAATACATGGATAGGTTTTATTACATGTTATTTCTTACATGTCATTTATTACCTGTTGTTAGCATGGCATGAGTATGACTTGATTACGAGCATTTACGAATGTGTACGACTAGTCAAGGAATTAGCTACTCATCATGATTAGGCTCTCTCACCCTCAACTCCTAGAACGTGGGATAAGTACAACTTGGTTACAAGCATTCAAGGATGTGTACAGTTAGCCAAGGAATAGATGCTTGTCACATTTAGGTTAGTTAAGTGCCTCAGTACGACCACTTCGAGCATGTGCGTTATGTGTGGTGATCCTAGTAACGATTAGCGTTTGGTAGCCACAGTTGCATAGTTTAGGGTGTATACGACAAGTGGGAATGGATGCTGATGCTAGGAACTTAGTGCATTAGTTAGAGTTAGACTTAGCTTCTCAACCCTTTCCTCTTATCATAGGAGAAAAACATAACATACCAAAAAAATCATATACCTCAGACTTGCTTAACCATACACTGTGACACATACAAGCAAGCCTGGGAAGATAATGATTAATTAACCCGAAGTGTTCCTTGCGGTGTGTAGGCATTTAGTCTATGGAGTTCGACCAGATTGTGCGTGCGACACTCGTATTCATATGGTTGAGTGTAGGGATACCTGCCACTCATCATTGGCACCGTTGCCGGGGACTAAGTGTTTGTACGCTAATTAGAACATAAGGAAATCATTCACATCATTGTGAGCCTTAATGAACCTTCGGGTTAATTAGTTAAATAAGAACTTATATAATAGTGAAATAGCACATCGGTAAAAAATGACTTCTTCTCACAAAGTTAATTCACCTAGGACTAACACTGAAGACAGTCGGCAACATACAACACATAACCTAAACCAGCCAAGTCCTAAACAATATAAGATAGTTATACTAATCCTGATGAGTATATTCTAAATTATACTTTTATCCTCCATCAGGATGAATAGCTGCGATGGAGAGACCTGCAAGGTAACATCATGTTATCCCCGGATCGATCTATCCCGAACATGCTCTTACGTGCTTTGGCACAGATTGGCATGCAAGAACTATTCACTGAATATGTTGTTGAGGACTTTGATATGAGGAATTATTATCCCACAGACATGCAACGTAGAAGGGACTTAAGGAAGGAGAGTCAACACACATTGTCGAAGGGAAAGGCCCTGCATGTTCTTAGTGAAATAGGAGACGAGGAACCCTTTATAATGGGTTCTTTAGCAAATGATGTTCCCCCTCCTCATGATGGTGAAGAGGTTAGGCATTAGAGCCTTCGATCAAGTGTACATACTATGGGCTCTGATCCCCATGAACACCAAATGTTCATGAAAGGAGCAACCACTCACACTAAGGATGGACACTTAGATCGTTATAATGATCGGGGCCGAAGTAGCTGAAGAGAAGTTAAGAAACATCACCATGGTGATGGCTCCCCTTCATTTTCTCCTTCATCTCACCACTCACACTCTCCTTCCACATCTAGACGTAGCCATCGTGAACATAACGGTGATGGTAAAAGTAAAGGAAATGAGAGACCTCGACAGGAAGGTCGAGAGATAGGACGAGAGCAAGGACGTAGGGAGAGTAGGGAACCACGTAGACATCATAGACGTCATGACAGAGACGATCATGATGAACCCATACTTGCAACCTGAAGTATGCTTAACATTACAGAGGCTGTTAGGATTCCCACAAGGCACTTAAAAGATAGTTGGATCAAGTGTTTGGACATAAATAATATTTCATGTTTTGAAGGGGGATACAATGCTGATCCACAACATCATTTATAGGCATTCCACGATGCTTGTGCCTTGCAGAATATAGATAATGAGTGGTAGAAGCTTAAGTTGTTCCCAAGGATACTCACCAAAGAAGCAAAGAGTTAGTATCGATCCTTAGAACCAAAAACCATCAAGAGGTGGAGTATGATGCTTGAACTGTTCAACAACAAATATCAGACGTACTCCAGAGTGTCCAATTTGCGTAAGCAGATCCAAGGCTAGAAACAATGTGCTTATAAACCCTTGGATGCTACCATGGCCCGCTACTATACATTGCTACATTGTTGCCCGGGCCATGGATATGCACAGCGGGATCAACTTCACCACATCATGGATGGGATAAGGCATGAAATGAGACAAACTCTTGGGATTTATGCCCAAGGAAGGCTGTTACAACTTAGAGCCCATGAAGTACAGAGCTTGTTGGAACAAGTAGCACAAGAAGAGGGTGAACTACATAAGAGGGAAAGTGCAGAAGAATACAACCGTGACCCCTCCCTTCGCAGGAAGGGAGTAAAATTCTGTGATGAGGAGGATGAGTCACCACTCGAAGAGTTGGTGAACCAGAAAACCTTTTCGATCCAAAAGTTAACAATCGAGGTATCAGCCAAGATGGACCAAATGTGGGATTCCTTAGACTCAAGAATGGAAACAGTCTTGAAAATCATAGAAGAGTCAAAGGAAGAACAAAGTAGTGACAAAGCTAAAACAAAGTGGAGAAATTTAAGCCCTGCACATAACAAGGGTAAGGCGAAAATTCCTATCTCCGATGAGGTTGTGAATTCTGACACAGACGATGATAGTGGATGTGAGGTCTACTACTATGACCATCTTAAGGGATGTTGCCTAGTTATCTCACATCTGCAGGAGTCTGGGGTGTATGTGCTAAATCCAAGACTCAACCAATGGAAAACACCCCAAAGGTTACCTTATCCACAAGGTAACCCAAGACAGTTCCACCAACCACTAATGTATTACCCAAGTGGAACTCCACCATAGCCCATTGGACAACATTAGCAGTGGAAATACCCACAGTCATAGGGGATGCCACCGCCAACACAACAATACCCTTACTAGCAGCCCGATCTATATGGTTATTATGTGTAGCAGCTGATTTCTCCAGGTGACTCTACGGATCACACTACATCCCAACATCGCTACCAAGTTCAGGAGTACTTTAGGAGGACTCCTTCTCCTTCGGAAGACATCTCACATTCATCCCATCCTCTAACTCCATCCGCATCTCTTCCACTCGTAGTTCCCATACAACTTGTTCCAACAATGCAAGGGGAATTACCTACTCAACCGCAGCAACGTAACACCGTGAGAGCTGTAAATATTCAGCCTGTAAATATTCAACTGGGTGCTGGTTCTAACAACTATACAAAGAAGAGGCCCTTCTTCAGAACTAGGAGCCCAGACAAACTCTCGCAACAACAAGTGATTGAGTACATGTATAGGCCTCCAACAACTAACCCTTCGGAGCACCCTTCAGTCCAAAAGACTTGTACGCATACAATTATGTTAACACATACCATAACTAATTGGATCAAGGTAGGTCACCTTCCCAGGAAACTATCTGACCCTAGGATCCCCTTAATTCATTTACAAATCGTCGGGAATGCACCACATCGAGCTCTTCTTGACTCAAGTTCTAGAGTCAATCTAATATCATGAAAAATGTAGCAAGCCTGGAACCTACCCCAACTTAAGAAGAGTAACATCCAACTAGAGTTGGCTAAACAGTCCATCACCATTTCTTTAGGATTGGTGGAGGACATTATCACCACTGTGTATGGGTGGTCATACCCAGCCGATTTCCTGGTGATTGAAGTTAACAATGAAGGGGGCTTCCCAATTATAATGGAAAGGCCATGGCTAAGTATAGTAGATGTGTACCTAGGGATCTTTGATCTTTCCTTGCAAATATCTAAGACTAACATTTATGGAAAGATTGAGAAGAAGAAAGTTCCATGCATCACATACAGTGATTCATCGGGTGATGACATGGAGGAAATGTCTCCATGTAATAGGTGTGCCCTTGAAAATTTGAAAAAAAGATGCCTGTATGTAGCAAGCACACAACCAGTAGTAGACACCCCATGGTTGACAGCTACTCAAAAGAGCAAACAAATATGTATGGAACAAACTGAGGCATAGAAACATTGGAATATGAGCGTCGCCAACTTCCACCCCTCAACCTAAGAACATCTGTGGGGAGAAGTTGGGCACTGTTACAAAATTCAAGTAGGTGCTCATCATTTCGGATCTCTCTGTTACAATTTAGTCATGGGGAGGTGGCCTCCTATGCTAATCATATGGGGCCCTCAGTTCTTTTTAAGTTTTTGTTTTACACATATTTTTTTTACATGTTTTTGTTTGGCAAATTTCTTTAACTTTTCTTGTTTTTGTTTTAAAACATCATTGTACTTTTCCATTTTGTGTGTGTGTGTGTGTGTGTATGTGCCATCCACCATGTAAGTTTGTCACCCAATACATGTTCAGAACGATGGTATGAACTATTTTCATTGATTGCTCATGTTTAGGTTTTTACCTTTAAGTTACAATGTTGACACTAAGGTATGTTCTTTTGATATGGCAGGTAATGAGTCCACTTTATCCATTCATCCACCAAAGTCTATGGTTCCTCTTGGCTTGGAAATGTACAGTTTCCTTTCTAATAAGAACTTTAATGAATTGGTGACTGGGTACTTCTCAAACTAAGGAATGACTCAAGGTTTGAAAGGGTGTGACTTCAAGGGAACTTGATGCATTTGTGTTGGCCATTTGCTTGAGTTCTTGGATGTTTTCTTCTTGAGTTTTCTTGCCATTCCGATGTTACCCACTCTTTGGAAGTTGAGACAATAAAATTAAGAAGTCTTTGCATGGTGTGGTTCTCACACATAAAAGTACAAAACAAAAAAAGTAAAAAAAATAACCAAAGTGAGGATTCAAAGCACACCCCTTAGATGAAATAGATTTGGGCTACAAGCACTGGTTATGGAACCAAAGTGTTCCCTCTAACTAAGGCCCTTCTCACTTCCCATTCTCTCCTTTGTTTCGTTGGAATGGTGGTGGCCCTTGGAGATGCATTGTTGTTACTCCAATGGATGGTTTGGCCAAGTGTACTGATGTGAAGTCATTGGATGTGGTTGGTTTGAGGCCAGTGTTGGAATGAGATTTTCCAACTCACATTAATCATGAAACACACAAGGGGTTGCACACCACCTTGTTCTTGGGATTCCATTCCATCCTCTTCTCTCCACCCTTCTCTCCACTGTTCACCTCATTGTCGGTTGTATCATTAGTGTATATTTTAGTAGATACATTGTTTTCTTTTTGGTAAATTCTCACGGTTAAGACTTTAACTCTTGTTCCAAAGGACATTCCCAGAGCCTACGAACTCTTTAAATGTGGGTTTGTCAGGGCATTAAGGGCATGAGCTTGCTTTGGGGAGGACCCACTGACATTCCTATTTTGCACATTAGTTAAATTCTTCCCCTTAAACATTTTGCAATTAATTCTATTTTGTTCATTTTCATCTTGACATCTGCTTAATCGATGTTTTAGTTGTCCCTTTTTATCTCTCTTTCTTACTCCTATTCTTTCTCCATTCTATCGCTACCGGAGGTTCGCGATTAGTCATGGGGGTATAGGGCTTGATTTTTTTGATTTTCTCCTAGCCCCAAATTTTTTTGATTTTCTTTCTACCCCTACACCTTCGACAGTCATCATCTATATATTCCCAGATCCGTATCAGCCATACCACAACCCAGCCAATGGACTTACACTGAAGCAAGGTATAACCACATTGAAATTCATTTACTCTTGCTAATATAAGACTATGTTGTGTGTGCAGATGGTGATCATGCAACAACAGACCAGATCTAGAGGGAGCACTTAGAATGGAGCAGTGTTGAAAGCAGCTATGCAAGGAGCAAGATTGATGATGCACTTACGGATGGACAACGAAAGGCATAACCTGGGCATTGGTAGTAGCAAGACTTCTTCTCTGTTCTTCTCTTCTCTTCTCTCTTCTCTTTTCTCTCAAGCTTCCAAATGTGACCTAATGTCAATGTAATAACGTGTTCACCCTTGTTGTCATGAACACCAGTTTTGTCAAGTCTTGTAATAATGATCTGTTCACATGTCATCCCATTAGTTCCATTCTCTCAATAATTCTATACCTACCCGATATCATTGTAATGAACTTGAGGATGAGTTTTCATTTAGTCATGGGGCTATGATGGGATGTGATATTGCATGGGCCACGATATCTCATCCCATGCAATATCGTGTACACGATATCACGTCGTCCCCTGCAATATCGTGTACCCGATATCGCGGTCCGTTGCCATATCTATAAATAAGAGGTGGCACTCCACTTATTCATCATCCTAGGCTTAAAATAGCAAAGCTCTGGTGGATTGATCACCCCAGAGATAGATTAATTTCCAACAATTAATTAACCCCAAGTGTTCCTTGCGGCATGTAGGCATTTAGTTTGTGGAGTTCAACCAGATCGTGCGTGCAACACTTGTATTCGTATGGTTGAGTGTAGGGATACCCGCCACTCATCAGATAACATAGGTATCATGATATCATGTATATGATATCGTATCTAGGCTATGATATCATATACCCAATGTTATGTACTTGATATCTAGGCTATGATATCATATACCACAATTCATCATGCCCTCATGACTGAATAAAAACTCATCCTCGAGTCAAAAAAAATGAGAAATAAGTTCATTTGATTACACAGTGGATAGGTATGGGATTATGGATTGACTATGGATTAATTCATGCCACAATGTGGGGCTGGAGAAAAAAATTAGGACACCAATACAAAATGCAAAATACAAAATTGTTTGGAACTCATGTGATTCTTGGTGGTAGTGGCTCCTCCATGGGATTTTTCCTTTTATCCTATGCTCTAGGCTTTGAAAATGGATACTTCTAAAGGAGTGCTTAAATTTTTTCTTTCTCTATCTAGGGATCATGTGTTGTCCATGCTAATGTTCCAATGTTTGACAGAGTCATCACCTCCCATGGACACGACAGTTGTGGAAACATTTGATTAGCTTTGATGTACCATGCTACAAACAACTATCGTTCCTTCTTGTAGGCTCTAGCTTTGTCTCTAAATTCTGGATAATTTGTAAGCCATCAAGCTAAGTTTGTTGCAACATCCTTTTGGCCTTGGTAGCTAGCTTTAACCATCTCTAGTTTAAAGTTTGCTACCTCTAGTCTCTACAATGTCTTCTTATGTTCAACAAACTCCATCTCATATTTAGCATAGGTGGCAACTACCTATTTGTCTAACTCATTCCTTGGGTACCCTATTGTTCACATGGCCAAGTTGGCATATCACAAATTTGCCAACTCCATGTATTTTGTAAGATCCTAGATTTGTAGGTCTTGGATTTTTAATTTTGCTTGGTGGGCGAAGGCATAAGTGTGCAATATAGCTTGCCAGTTAGTGTGTTGAGCACTGAATTAGTTGATGTGGTCCTTAACCATATAGATATATGTTTTGATGATCTCCTTATACATCCTCACCTAATTTTGAAAATGTTCTTTTAATTTATCATGTCGCTTAGCTTCATTTTGCCATAAGCTTATTTCAATGGTCATTTTTTGATGGATGGCACATACCTCATCCATTGAGAAGGTTTTGTTCTCTCTAGCTAAGAAACTTATGTCTTGGTTGATTCTTATTAGTTTTTCTCACATTTTCTAAAAACTTTCCTTGAGAACATTCTTTTATTTTTTAACTATTGTCAACCAAATATTTTTGGTAGCAAGGAGTTTATTTTCTTTTTGTGAGGCCTTGAGTACTTTTGCATATGCATATGTCTAAGCCTATGCTTTTAAAGCATCCCAATTAGCCTTCTCCTTTTCCATTGCCACCATTTTATTCTCCACTAGTAATTTATTGAGCTACTCACTCCTAAATGATTATAGCCGATTAGTTGGAACAGGTTAGGATGGATCTTGTGATTTGGCTTGTAGGGTAATGAACTTTTCTTGGAGTCTCCTCAGTTCATCTTCAGTGTATTCAGCCCTAACCTCAGCCATGACCAGCTTCCCTTTGGTGGAAATGAGGTCTAATTACGCTGTTGTGACATCTTGGGGGATGTCAAATAAGGATGTCATTACTTGTCCTATTTGTAGTAAGCGATCTTGAGCATCCTCTTGTTCTGCATGAGTCATTGAGGTGTTGGCCAGAACATGAGCATCACATGCTCCTGTATTTGCTGCTGCCACAACAGGGACATTGAATGATTCTTTGATATGGTCTACAACCACCTTTGTTGCTCCAGCTGCATCTTGGTGTTGCATGACCACCACTGTCGTGCCCTCACTAGTTTTTAATTATACTTGAAATGATGTAGCATTTTCCAAAATCTATTATGACCAATGTGATTTCCTTCCTCCTGTTTGTACAAAGAACTCACCCCTTGCATGATTGATTAATATGGTGGTCTATACAACATCATCGATCACCTTGAAGAGATTGGCATCATTTGTACTTTTCCAACTGACCATTTCAGTGATGGCCCTAAGATGGCTCATTAACGGTCAGTAATCTTATGACTGTAGTGACCATTGTTGATCCTATTGGTGCATGCACTATGTGTTGGAACCTACTTCTTATTGTTGACTAAGCCTTATGTCTGAAAGTTAGCTAGGCCTGTTGATTGAGGTGTAGTGGGCCCAACTATCTGCTCTTGTTCAGGCTCTATTGTTTCACCAAAATCTTTTCTTGGTGCTGGTGGCTTTAGTAATTTGACATATGAAGCATTTTGAGCTTTTCTGGGGATGTCATTAGTGTACCCTAGAATTCTAGCATGCTAGCACAACTTCCTAATTAGACATAGAAAGGGTAATGAAAACTTTCCTATCTTGCATTCTTTAAACCACCTTAATATTTCTATTAAATACAAATGGGGAAAATTGACATCAACCTTGCCAATCAAGATTGCACTTCCTCTAGCTGCATAGATAGAGATCTTATTTCCCATTTATTAGGAAGATGTGATAGGTGCCAATTTTAAAATAAATTCTCTCTTTAATGGTTAGTTCTCCATATGTTTTGTCTTCTTTGTTGTACATCCTCTTTAGTCGTAATTTTCTTGCATTATCATTGGCGCAACTTTATGCCTTGTATTTGGAAGATTCAGAACCTCTGCAATGGCCTTTGCAAAAAACTCAATTGATATTTAAACAATGTAGATGGTGGTGCCTTCCTCTTTATTATGCCAAAATTGATAGGTTTTTCCTAAATACCATTCTTCACTTTCCAAGAGGATAGGCCATAGTGGAGATCCCTTGAGTTGATCCTTGACTAGTTTGGGGGAAAATTCAGTAAAAGGTCCAAAATTAAGTTCCACAATCATTGCAGTGGATGTGGACCTTTCATTAATGGCTTGCATTCATTCTAGGGACAATGTGAGATGTTGTCCTTGTTTGGGTGCCCTATCGTCTTCACCTTTTGATTGATCGGATTATGTAGTGAGAAGGGTTTCTTAATAGATGTTGAATGATTATGCCTCCTATTTTGCATGCTCCACATGAGGTCCTTAGCCTCTGCCTCTTCTTAGATGTTTGGATGCACCTTGAGAAGATCCTCCCTATTATTCTTATTTAGGAGCCATCTATAATCACACCAAGATTAATTATTAGTAAGGTATTTTAACAAGGTTCAATTATCTCATACCTTACTCATTACCTTTGATAAATTTTGGATTCTTGCTTAGTGTGATTTTAGCATTAGAAATTTTTTCAAGAATGTTCTCCTAAAAGTTTTAATGTTGGGCTTGATTTGCTCAGGTGGCTCCAATTAATAATTTAAATGATTTGGGTGAAGGAAGAAAATTATTTTGGCATGAGTTCTTAACATTTCTTAATATTACTTACCCTTATGATATGCTTTAGGTGATAACAAACTTTGAAAAAGTTTTGCCCAAATTCTACTATACCCCTTGCCCACTACTAAGTTAAATACTTCAGGTTTAAGTAGGTGAGATTGGAAGGGAAATTTAAGCATTAATGAGTGAGATATTGATGGTTGAATGTTAGACTCTCAAAGTGCTAAAAATCATGGATGAAAATTTCAACAACTCCCCTCATATCAAGTATTGAAAATGACTTCAACATGTGTGGGGGCCCCATATATATAGGTTTTGTAGATGCGATATTACATATGTGATAGCACATACCGATATTGCATGGGACTTGATACTAGGTACTCAATATTTTGTCCTATCCAAAATAGTGTACTTAGTAAAATTGATGAATTTTCGAGTTTTGATGGCCAAAAATGAAGGATTTGAGGTAGATTTAAAAGGTCTGGAGTAATATCAAGTGGACATTAAGGTGCCAAAAGTGTAATGAATTGGAATTAGAAAATGAGCTTCTTTGAATAGGGTGAGGAAAAAGGACATGTAATGATGCAAAGGAACATTTGGTTGAAATAAGGGTAAAGGAAAGAATAGATTCGACAATGTAGTATTTGAAGGGTATAAAGTGATGTGGTGGGGTGCAACAAGTACAAATTACAAAAGTCACACAAGTGGATCCTCCCCAAAGTAGGTTCCAACCTATCATGACCTCATGTAACCACACCTTAAAATATTTGTAGGCACTAGAAGGATTGAAGGCAATCTGCACTTATGCAACAAAACACACATATGATAAGTACCACCATGATGAGGTATGAATTCTATGTCACACAAGACACAAGTTAGAAATACTCAGACTGTAAGATGAGAGGAGTTGAAGAAGGGATTGTAGAGATTAGGATGTGAGGTAAGTTACCCTGGGCACAATGAATCCATAGTGTTATGTGTGATTAAATTACTATTAGCTGATTGCTCCAAGATCAAGACCAAGTCGATACCTCTGATCAGTGACATCGCATTCTTTCATCCCAATGATAGAAAACTATAAGAGCATTATGATAGCAAGGTGTATGATCACTTGGAATTTTGCATAAGGGAGGAGTGATTTGAGTTTGTGTGTGGCACATTTTTCTTGATCTTTTCTTTTCTGTTCTTCTTCTTTCTTTTTTTTTTCTTCTTCTGGCCACCTTGACACTTTTTCTTTTCTATAGGTGATTCAAGGAAACTACCAACCTTCAGGCATGGGTGCATGTATTTCCAGTGGGACTCCCTAGAACAACATTGAGTTTGTTTATTAAGTGCCTTTATCAAAACTCTTACTTCCATTTTTTATTAGATCTACAATGATCTTAGTACAACCAAGCTACATGATAGCACATACAGATGTCACCAAAGAGAATTCACAAGTCCCCTTGATGTCACACGCTGGTCATTCCCTCTTAGTCTATCAGTCTTCACTTTAGGCATAATGAGTACATAGTTACTTTAAGCTTTAATGATAACAAGAATATCATTGTACCCAGAGTAGAATCGCTTATTAATATAATGGATGGGTGGATGTTGTAGCTCACTATCCAAATATAATTAGTCCCTTGTGACTCAATAGCATAGAACAATGCCTCAATGAATAGGTCACATGAGTATTTTATACATAGATGAGATCACCTTCAGAAAGATAAAATCACAAATTGAAAGATAAAAAATTAAAAAATTAAAAATTGGAAAAAAATTGTAAAACCAAAGAAAAGGAAAAATAGTTACTAATTTGGCTTGTTAAAATGGGGGGTATCCTCCATGACTAAACTATTGATCATGGCGAGAATTAACAAATAGAAAGTTTGGATCCATGCATGTTAGAGATATTGGGGTTTGATCATATCCAAACCACTAGGTGTCTTTTGAAGTGGTGGTAGGAATGTTCCCAATTTGGGGTTCACACACTCGATTAAAGTAGGCATAGTGGAGTAGATTATAAGATGTGGTCATGTGATAAGAAGCTAACCCACTATGGCACCCATGACCATAAGATGGTATGCAATGATTGATATGTCTCCCCATGTGGTTATATTCATTTGGTCACATAGTTGTTAGAGTATTGATTGGTGGCCTAGATAAGGTAAAAAGAGGCATTGAGTTTGAAGAGGAAAGTGCATCACTGTGTTGGGCTTGTGTTGAGTTGGAGGATGTAGTGGTTCTAGAGCTGTGCTGCTTCTTTCTATGGCCATGCCTAAAGAAGGGACGCTTCCGACGATGTGGGGGATTCTCACTACTATTGATAGTAGTAGCACAAGTAATGTTTGTTGGTTGGTGTGGTGGTGCAAAACCTTCTGGTACAATTGGTGGTGATGTAGAAGGAGGTGAAGGATGAGAATATTGAGAGCAAGGAGAAGTGTAAGGAAGATGACATGGTGATTTCGTGGGAGAGGACGTGGGTTGATGATATTCGGGAGAATGATAACGATGAGGTGACATAGAGGATGTCAATCTAGTTGGAGAAAGAGGATGTTGAACATAATAAGAACTTGTTGTTGGGGGATATGAAGGATGAGGCTAGTTTGGCGATGGTCTCCCCCATAACTAGGGGTGTTGCCACTACAGTTGAGCAAAGTACTTCTGTATGAAATCTAGATGTAGTATTCTTTCCTAATGCTTATGTAGATGTGACAAGATTGGGCATTAGCCTTTGGGGTGATCGTATAGGCAAACATGACATTGATAGTTCTAATTTGTAGTTGGATCCCTATCCTTGTTTCCTTTAGCCTTTCTTTTTGATTGTCGATTGGTGTTCTGTCCTATCTCTTAGTTTGGCATAATCTATTTGTTCTAGTTGTTAGAGTGATCTTGCGGGGTTTTACCTCTGATAATGTTTGCATATTCTCCACATTTTTCATGTATCCACTCCATCATTTTATTGATCTTTGCCTCACTTTCATCTAGTGATTTTAGTATTGGAAAAGATGGGGATGGTTCCACCTCCTTGAGGTGAGTTGATTTCTCCTCTCCATGATTATGGACCTTCATTACTTTAAGGGTTTGGTCCTGTCGAGATCTTTCAACATTCTCCCATTTGGCTATTTCTCCTTCTTCTTTTACTACCTACTTAATAAGCTCTTGGAATTGGTGGGTTCGTAGTTCATATAGTTAGCCTTAGCCATACATCCCTAGGGTCTCCCTTGTTTCATTACGAAGCCCATCCATGATGTGACACATTAGCCTTTCCTCAAAGAATCCATGTCTTGAGCATTTATTTAACAACAAGTAATATCTTTCTAAGGCCATGTTCAAGGGTTCATGTTGCCCTTGTTTCCAATCTTGAATTTGTCTTCTCAAGGCTGACAATCTTGCATAGGTTTGATATCTTTCATTGAAGAGTTCTACCATTTTCAGCTAATAGTGAATTGATTTTAGCTTTAAAAACCTATACCATACTTTTTCTTGACCAACGACTATCATAGAAAAGAGCTTAAGTCTTTTCCACCCATTATCAGTGTTGTACCATGCATAGGCATCATAGAAGGCTCGTAAATGGTATTGTGGATCTAAATCATAGCCTCCTAAGAACTTGGGAAAGTTGTTTAAATCAAGCTTGGGTAGATGGCTTTCATTATGATGCTTGTGGGATATTTGAACAACCTTTATTATATGCATTAGGCTCTTAGTGACCAGTAGGGGTTCATCATCACTAAGTAGGTTGTGAATTTGTGAGTTGGAATGATGTTTTCTTTGTTCATGTTGGTGTTGCTAATTTTGCCCATTGGTTTGATTTTTATTTCAAGATTGACCCCTTGAGGAATAGTCATATGTGTCATGACCTGATGTTGAATGAGAAGAGGAAGAGAAAGAATTGGAAGACTCGTCATGACTTTTATATGTCTCCCAATCATCCCTTGATGTACTCTTGCTAACCATTGAGAAGGTCCTAGGCCTTACGGGCCCCCTCATTCTATGGGATGTCTTATCCTCACTAAAGGTGTTTGAGTTGGATGATAAGAGTCCTTGAGTGTTGTTGGGGTGTCCATGAACATATGAAACTCCTGCATAAGATTGCATACTCCAAACTTCTTCTTCATCATAAATTTTGTTGGTTCTCTAATGAATTGCCTCACTAGTTGTTGTGTTATCATTATCCTGTGAGAGAGACATTGTCATGAATTGTGTGTGACTCAATTGAATTTAATTTATTTTGTTTGAAAGATATGTCATTAACACCTTGTTACAGTGATCTTATATGATATAATTAATCTAGATAACTAGCACCATCCCCGATAACGGTGCCAATGATGAGGAACGAGGTACCCCTACGCACAACCATATGAATACGAGTGTGTACGTGTGATCTGGTCGAACTCTGCGGATGGACTAGTTGTGGCACCTAGATGGTTATACATTGATCATAATTCATTGTCTTCCCACCTAGACTAGTAATTGCTTTGTCATGTATGGTTTAGTCCAACATGAGGTGTATGATGTGATTTCTAATACTATGCTACTCCTAAAGATAATGAGAAATAACTTAATTAAGATAATAAGCAATAGGAAATAAAATCTAAGCTAGCCTAAGTGCAATGAGCATCTATTCTTAATCATCCATATACATCTTGGACTTCATGTACTACTTCTAGGATTATGAAGCGCACATCACTTGAAACACTACTTGATACGCTACTCAGTTACCATGTAATTACACTTAAATGTTCATGATTAAGACGTACTCATTCTGTATTTATTAACAGAAATAGTAACTGATGATAAAAGAAATATTGAATAAGAAAATAATAAATAATAATAATTAATAATTAAATAATTAAAAACTAAGTAAATGTTGCAATGAGTAATCTCGATCTTTATTGCTGATTTTGTGCGTGTCCAAGTATGTCACACTCAAACAAAGGTTCTGTATAATTACAAGCATCACACTGCAAGCATGCATTTGACAAAAAGACTCCTAATGACTAAAACAATCTCTAATGCTCTAATGACTCTTCCCTATGAATCTAAGTGCTATATTTTTAGGCTAAGATAGGTATCACAATATCGTGTATACGATATTATATCTTGGCTACAATATTGCATACTTGATATCATGTACTCAATATCGGGGCTTGGCAAACTGCAATTCATCAAAGATCATTTAAATGTAGACTTGAAGGAAGCAAGAATGCTCTACACTTTACCCACATTGACAATGACACAAGATAGGAAAACCTTAGTGTTAAATAATTTTGAAGGACCTTTATACCCCTCAACTAAAGAATAGCAAGATCTCCTTGACCAAATTTTAAATTTAGGCTCAGGGAATATTGAAGAAATAATTCAACCTTCAAATAAAGATTTCTTAGATCTTAGAGAACTACCTAGTAAACTTAAGTATGTCTTCCTAGATGAAAATAAACCATTAATAATAAATTTCCAACTTACTAATGAGTAAGAAAGAAAATTAATAAAAATTTTAAATAGAAAGTCTAAGGCATTTGCATGGAGTTATGAGGACCTTCACATGGAATCTCACCCAACATTTGCCAACATCATACCTATTTAGAGGACAATGTCAAACCAGTAGGAATTCCCACAAGATGAATTAATCCAACTTTAAAAACAAATTGTTAAGGGTGAAATTTCAAAACTTTTGAAAGAACGGATTATTTATCTAATAGCTAATAGTGAATAAATAAGCTCCATTACTATAGTTCTAAGAAAGGATGGAAAATGAAGAGTTTGTGTGGATTATAGAAGGTTAAACCAAAATACAAAGAAAGACCATTTTCCATTACCATACATAGATTGAATTCTGGAAAAGTTAGAAGGACATGAATATTATTATTATTTGGATGGATTTAGTGGATATAATCAAGTAGCCATTGCCCATAAAGACTAGCATGAAACAACCTTTCCATGTCCTTATGAAACTTTTACTTATAGATAAATTCCTTTTGGCCTTTGTAATGCACTAGCTACTTTCCAAAAAACCATGATTTCAATATTTTCTAATATGTTAGAAGATTATGTTGAAGTTTTTATAGATGATTATTCTATCTATGGGGATAATTATGATGAAATTTTGCAACATCTCAAACATGTCCTAGATAGATGTATTGATAAAAATTTAAAATTAAGTTGAGAAAAGAGTCACTTGATGGTTACGAGTGATGTAGTGTTAGGACATGTTATTTCTAAAGATGAGATAAGGATGGATGATGAAAAAGTAAGAGTCATATCTACCCTTCGAGCTCCAACTAACTTAAATAATCTTTAATCTTTTTTTGAACATGCTAGGTATTATAGAAGGTTTGTCAAAGACTTTTCAAAAATTGCTAAACCATTATACATTCTTTTAGAAAAAGATGTTTGATTTGCTTGGATTAATGACTGTTAAGAAGCATTCTTGGAATTGAAAAAACTAACTATAGCCCTTATATTAAATGTACCTAATTGGAATTATCCATTTGATTTAATGTGTGATGCTAGTGACAGACTAGTAGGGGTAGTTTTAGGACAACACAGTGATCATAAACTACGAGTGATTTATTATGTGTCCAAAAGTTTAGACCAAGTCCAAGTAAATTATACAACTACAGAAAAAGAATTATTAGCCATTGTATATGCTCTAGATGAATTTAGACATTATTTAATAGGATATAAAACTAGAGCATATATTTATCATTTAACCATTAAATTCTTAGTTACTAAGAAAATGGAAAATGCAAGAATAATGAAATGGTTCTTACTACTTCTATAATTTGACCTAGATATTTTACATAAAAGAGGTAGGGAAAATGTAGTAGCAAATAACCTTTCAAGGCTAGAAACTATTGATGAGAATCAAACACAAGGAGTATTTTATGGTAAATTTTCTGATGAATAAATTTTTTCTATAAGAAAGGATTCTTGGTTTGCTAATATAGCTAACTATCTAGCCACTATGAAAACCCCTACCAATTGGACTAAGGAAGACAAGAAAGCTTTCTTATGTAGCATATCAAGGTACATTTGGAGTAGTCCATATCTCTATCAAATATGTAAAGATAACATAACAAGAAGATGTATGGCTGAGAATGAACAACAAGAATATCTACAAATGTGCCATGATGATTTAGGGGGTGGGCCCTTTAATAGCAAATGTACTACTATTAAAATAATTCAAAGTGAATTTTACTAGCCCTCAATTTTTAAAGATGCACATAAGTATGTGCAAGAGTGTCATAAATGTCAATGAATGAGAGCCATAACAAAAAGACATAAAATGCCCTTAAAACCAATTTTAATAATAAAATCATTTGATGTATGGGGTATGGACTTTTTAGGACCATTTCTATCATCTAATGGATGTCAATACATTTTGGTTTGTATCGACTATGTTACCAAATGAGTAGAAGCAAAAGCCACCCGAACAAATGATGTTAAGGTAGTTGTAGCATTCCTTAGAGAAAATATTTTAACACATTTTAGAACTCCATAGGAAATCGTTAGTGATCAAGGAACCCATTTTGTTAATAAAATCATGGAAAAATTCCTTAAGTCTTATGGTAGCCAACATAAGATAGCTATTGCCTATCATCCTCAAACAAATGGCCGAGTAGATAATGCTAATAGAATTATCTTGAATATATTAACAAAAATTGTACATAATAAAGAAAAGGATTGGTCTAAAAAATTGAAAGATGCACTTTCGGCTTATCAAATTACTTGTTGAACTTAAATATCAATCTCTACTATTAGCCCAACAACTCAATTTTGATGAAGACATGAACCAGGACACTAGAATCAACCAAGTTCATGAACTTGATGAAATACAGGTACATGGTCTTGATAAGCAAAAAATTGTAAAGAAACAAATGAAAACATTACATAATAAGAGTCTCTTTAAAAAAACACTTTTCCATAGGTGATAAAGTTCTTTTTTACAGTATGAGATTACATAAATTTTCAAGGAAGTTAACAACTAGGTGGGAAGCCCTTATTTAGTTGTCCAACCCCATGACAATGGAAGTGTTCTAATATCACCTGTTAACGATTCCTCAACTACATTCATAGTCAATAGAAAAAAGCTTAAGTTATATTATCAACATGACATTGAAGAACCCAGAGAAGATGAACTAGTAGAGTTAAGTGACCCAACTTATCCGAGTACTAATGAATTACATGAGAACAATCAATGAAAAGTATTAGCTCTCAAATGTACCCTCAAAAGGACTCTTATGTTATAGAGTAAACTATATATATATATATTACAGTATACAACTTTTACCTTGAAAAATGTAGAGGATAATAGGAAATTCTATTGTTAGTTGAGACTATAAAGAATTTGGTAGAATCTTGTCTAGAATGCAAGGGAGAAGGATAACTTCTCCTACCTTGAAATAGGTAGGTTTAAACCTAAAATTCAACTAAGGGTGAGCCTTAGACTAATAAGTGTCTTACATATAATAAACTTTATTATTTTTAACAATATTCTTTAAGTACAATGTTCATAAGTTAAGGTGGCTAAATAACTTAGTTTAGGATAATACTTATTAGTGTTTGGTTTCTATTAAATACTTTATTGGATGTGTCACTAAGGTGGAAAGGGTGTGTTATATTGGACCTAGTTTCTCTGGTAGCAAAAGGCGTCTATCAATATGAAGCCATGCGAGCAACCCTTACAAAATGAAATTGGCTTCCACAAGAACCTCATGATTGAAGATGGTTAGATATTGAATTTCTTGGGAAAAAAGAGATAAGAAAAAGAAAAAAAAAGAGAAGAGAAAAGAAAAAAAGTAAGAACAAAAAACAAAAGAAAAAAATGGCCCCACAAGAACCTTATAGTTGGGGCAATGCTTTAAGCTCATAATTTTAAGCATCCTACAAGAACCCCCTTCTGTAAGCAAAGTGTTTAAAGGTTAGGCAATAATTACCAATCAAACCAAGGTGCCACTACCTTAGAACTAGGATATAACACTAGCAATGAAGGAGTGACTCCTCCATAGTTGATATCTTAATAGGCATCTTCACTTTTAATCATTCTTTTTGCTTTGTTATTTAGTTACTTTGCTTTTGTTTTTACCTTGTTTTTAACTTTTGCTATTCCTCTTTTTCATTTTTGTTGAGTTATTTTTCTATTTTTTCTTTTTCATGGTCATCTCTTCTCACTAGTGGTACTTTTGTGCATCGGTTTTCTTTATCTTTCCCATCATGTTTTCCATAGGTGTCAATGCTTGAGATCCCTACTATGGTTATCAATGATAGATACTAACACTTATTCACCCATTGCCTTTGGTACCTTCTTAGTCATTTGGATATATAAAACCTAGGGCATGTTTCACTCTTGGTATATCCTTTGACCATGTTCCTTTTAATAATTTATATTTGCTAATTAACCTAGGTAAGTTACATACCTTAGCTGACTTAAGGGGGGGGGGAGGCAACCAATTAATAAAGGATATGATAATAGGATATAACCAACTTGGAAGATGAGCCAATAATAAGTTAGGGAATGAGTTAGATGTGAGTAATACATCTTGGATCCTTAAATTGTAGGAAAGGTTTAAATCTTGAGTTTATAAGACATTCTTACACCTAATGAAGGAAACCTTATGAGGTGATGTTAAGCCTAATTAATCGTAGGTAGGGCTTTTTTAACCAAGTTATATGTGGACTCATATTCAAGAATAAGAATTATTATCAAAAGAGAAGTAAGCATATATACATGCTTAGTACATAATAGGCATTGGCCAAAGGTTAGTTAGGGGTTGTGTTAAACCTCAAAAATTAGTTTAGTTTTTAATAAGTATTTTTGTCAACTGTATGCATTTCAATTGATTTTATATTATTAATTAGTGTTTAATTAATATTTAATGTATTTTAGTGCAAGTATTAGTTTATTATTATTAGTTCACTTTAATTAATATCATATATTATTATATATTAATGTGATTATAATTATATTTATATTATATATAATTATATATAAAAATTATGTAAACATGATAGTTTATATTGTACATAGATATTATATATACGTGTTATATATAATTATATTATATATATTATATAAATACTATAGTTTACATTGTATATAAAGTATATAAATTCTATATATATAGGGCAACGTTGGCATCCTCTGACTCATCATTGCTACAGGTTCTATATGCATGATTGAACATTCTTATTAGATATAGTGTTCTACATGGCATGGATTCTTTTGTATAGAGTTGGAGCTTGGAGCAGAGGGAAACAGTATTCATGGCCATATTCAATCTTATTTATACTATACTAGTGGCCATCATGGAAATTTGCATCTTGCATTACACTTTTCATGTGAGAAGTGTGATTAGAGTAGTGGTTATAATTGTGGGCTTATACCTAGTTTTGTGGGGTAAGAATAAAGGCCAGAGTAGTTGTGTTTTGGGTGAAAGTTGTTTCTACGAAAACCAACAAAACAAGACTACCATGTAGGAAACAATTAATAAGGATGATTCTTGTGTGAAAGTAGCCATCTTAGAACCATTCTTGTAAGAGAAACCCATACTCTGATCGAGCATGTAATCATTGGATCCAACCAAAATTGTATAAGAAAATAAAAGATGCAGAAAGATCATCATGTTGTTGAACTAGATTTATCTCATTCATGCATGACATATCTGCAGGCAAGAAGAATTTTTTAGAAATGTCTATAATAGTAATGCAAAGCAAGGTAGACCACCCCATTGTAGCAACATCACATGGTAGGAAGCACATATGAGTAGAATCACAGATGAAAGCTTTATTTCTACTCTAGTTCTTTGAAAATACAAATCATGAAAGAAGCATCTTAGAGTTCTAGAGAAAACAACGATGCAAGTTTCCACTCTATGTTTGTGGCTGAAGATCATGTTCTTGCTATAGTGTTACTACTATGCCTAGTTACTAGTAATAGTTGTAGCCATTGTACTCCACCACCTTTACCTCAAAACCATAAAATCCAAAGTAGAAGCAACAACAACAACTCATGTTGGGTTGATGTTGCTACCTCAACTAATTTTGCTGTTGGGTCTGGCAAGGCTACCAATATTGGGAAAGCTTTTGCAAATGATGAAGGTAGACCTAGCCAAGCCCAACCAATATATGGTAGAACTATCCAACATATACGAGCCACTCATGTGGCTGTGCCTCAACTGCAAAACCCTCATCATCACCTCCTCTATGGACATGGCAATGTATGTGCTTCACATCCATAATTGTGACTTAGCAGGCCAAGATCCCATGATCGACAACCTTCATCATCACTCTCTCATATTGAGGTAGCCATGGTAGCACATGAACCATCATATATGCCTCTTCTACGACTTCCATGGACTTTATGTTAATTTAAAACATAAGGGTACCTAACTTGGAATTTACCCCAATATTAATGAATTAGCATCGGGTTCTCCAATATCCAACGTATTATTAAGAGGTTTATTTTTATAAATTGTTGGGGTATAAATAATGCATTCAAACTTTCTATGGGGTGTGTCTATTTTTGCTTTTACAAAGAAGCATAGAGAGGATTCTATTGAGAGAACCACACTAGATTTGAATTTTTGTTCTTGCATAAGATTGTGAAGGAAGAGTGTTGATGCTTTGTCATAATTAACAACCAACAATGTTTTAAGATTATGAAGTTATTGCACTGTGAAGACAATAGAGCAAGGTCACAAATTAGGTGATGTCACTTTTGTAATCTTCCTTTTTTTGATAAATTTATTTTAAATTCAATTGGTTTAATTATTTGTATTCATCTTTAAACTTAATGTTAGAAGTTAAGATGAAATATTATTGATTTTACTTATGGGTGATAGTCATAAGTATGGTGTTCTCAATTGAATCTAGATCTAATCGTTTGTTTTACATATTGATGATCTTTTTGACTTTTCAACTATTCCTCCATGGGATACAACTTACGGGGCAATCACAGATAAGGTGACAATCCCTATAATGAAAGAAAGATAAATTTTAAAGGTATCTAAAACTAAATTTTTCCTAGCTCATCACCCCCACTTACTAGTTATAGTAAGTACTTAATTTTTAGCAATTTTTGCTTCCTTTCAAACATTTTTTAACTCTATTCATTGAAATTCACTTTTACTTTATCATTTATAGCCTATTTCAAGCTATTTTTTTGATAAAATAAATATGTATTTCCAACAATCTACCATGTTTCCCCTTACCTTCATTGGCGAAGTTCCTAGCCAACAAGCCATGAGGATCTATGATTCCAAAGACCTTGTTGTCATCAAATGTAGGAATTTTTGATGCTTAGAGGGAAAATTCCTAATTTTGTAGCCATAAATGAAGATCGATATAACTTCATTTTTTCAAAAATACAAGCTAGCATGTTGATTTCACATTTGGAAGCAAAAGTCAAAAGGAGTTTGAACTTATGCATTGTAATGGTAAAGAGTACATTCTTTCCCCCTATGACCAAATACGTCTATCTGATATCTAGGTGGGTATACTAGCCCAATTGATTGAGATGGAGGAAGAGGATGAAAAACATAGCTCTAAAGAATAAAAAGAAGATGAGGATGAATTTAGATCAAAATATGAGCTTGAAAACATCCTAGGGAGACTGTTCCAACAAGCAATCTCCAAGGCCACCAAGCCTTCCCCTCATGCCTTTGTCTTCTTCATAGGCATGGTGCTATGATCTTCCTCTCCATCCTACCATACCAAAATAGTTCCCACACCAAACATAGCAATGCATCAAACTTAATCGATGCAAAAAAATATGATCCATAATTTATTCATGCCATTTTCCATATGGCCTTGATCTGTGCAACCATCGACGATGGTTTTTACCACCACAAATCTAGTAACTACTTGTGTGGGATCCACCATGGGACCTAAGTAACTTAAGGGTCACATACAACCTTTGTTTCATTTGTGCCTTAAATACCAACATAAACATCCTTTTCTTTGTTTAGCCCATAAGACACAACCATAACGCAACCACTTCTTTCTATCATGCAACCCATAGCAAGGCCACAAGCCTTACAACAAATACTGCAACATTATGTACAAACTCCACAACTAATAGGGCCATCATAGGGCTTGGATCAAGCCTTATAAATGATCTAGGATGTAATAGAGGAGTTGAAAAGGATTAAAGGCTCTACTTCACAAGCTTTAAAGATTACAAACTTCTACGAAGATGATCCCATCAGTCCTATGATCCCACCCTTGACACTTCCTCCTAGTGTTCCTATTCCCTAGTTTAGCAAATACAATGGAGAAAGTGATCCTAATGCTTACCTTATCATCTTTTGATATAAATTCTTACTCTTACAATCATGGCCTCATATCATAATGAGGATTTTCCCCATGTCTTTGACTAGGAAAGCACTTGATTTGTACCACACATTACCTAGGGGATCCATATCCTCTTTGGAGGACTTGATTGCCTAGTTTCTCAACTACTTCAACTATAACTTGAAGCCTAGTACAATACTTGACCAACTCATGGAGGTCAACTAGATGTCCTTAGAACCCATGCAAAAATTCATCCAACCATGGAATGGACTGCAAAATGAAATACCAGAGCCTATATCCAAAGCACACCTGTTAACCATATTTAAGGGAGCAATCATTAACTTCATCAAGTTGAAGCTATACTACCTTGATCCATGGTCCCTTAGCTAGGAAGTTTTTCAAACTAAAAATATAGAGGATTCTACAAAGGACATTCATGATCCAACCTATGTAGCATATAAAAATTAACATACATAGATTGAAAAAGAGAAAACAAAGAAAAAAAATACAATTGTAGCAATAGTGACTAAAGAAATAAAGATCATGAACTAAGTGCCAAAGGTCAACCTACCCAAGGCCCCCAATAATAATTAATCATCAAGGTCTAGGATCACTGCATCGACAAAAAGTAAACCCAACTTCAAAGGAAGGATAGGTCTAAATACACTACCATACCTTTAAAGCCATTTGAATTGTTAGACCAATTCTTGAAACGTGGATGTATTCAATACAAACAAATATTTGAAACTTCCTAAAAGAAGCATGATAGGCCCTGTGAAATAACTAAAGGACCCCCTAGAGTAACAAAAAATAACCCTCAACTACCTAAGTACTTTAAATTAGATTTTTTCTACCACTATTACCAGCTAATTGGTCATGATATAGACTTTTGCCTTACACTAAGGGATGACATGCAGAGGATGATAGATAGGGGGAAGCTAGTCTTAGATTCTTCGAACCTAGTTCAACCACAAAATTAGTCAATGCAAGTCTACAAGGACCCATTGAATGCTAATGATAACCCTTACATCATTTTAGCATTTTGATGATGATTTGAAATCCCTAAAAGAACCATTCATGATTTGAGTACCCCCTAGTGATGAAAGGGCTTCTTTAGCCTCCACTAGCTCAAGATCCCCCTTTGTCATAAGAGTACCATCATGAGTGCCTTTGAGGGATCCTATTATCATCAAAGGTACCTTAGCCTAACGTGGCCCAACTAACCATAGCTAAACAACTATGCAACAAACACATGTGGTGGCCAATTCTATTTCCTCTTCCTTACAACCAATAGTTGATAACCATAAAATTTCAACCAAGTAAAGGAAGAAGCATAGAAGAAGTTGCGTAGCAAGGGTGAAAAACAAATCTAGGCATGAAAGGAAGTAGGCCCACTAAACCCCACTTCCCTTTCAGCTATACCCATGACTTGTCAAGTGCTGGACCATGAATGGGGCTACAAAATAGCTATGATTTGGCTATAATTTGGCTATCAAATTGTCATAAATTTCTTTCTTGTTCAGGTGAGATGGATGACCAAATTTGGGGGTTGCTAGATATAGTAAAATCCTCTCCCATGGCCTTTCTATTTACTATAAATAGTAATGAGGACACACCTTTTACATTGGAGATTCCAAGCTAGGGGGAAACCTTACATATCTCTACACTGGTGTAAGATGAGATCTACCCTCTTGCGAATGTTTCCAGCATTGAAAAATGTATACCCCCCATAAAACCCATCAAATTGCCATTTTTGGCAACCCAAAAGGCATTTTAACCTCCCATGCCAAAACATAGAAACTAGGTAACTTTTTTCACTTAGGGAATGAGGCTTTGACCCCTTATAAGGCATTTTTCATCTCCAAAAGTATAAAGTTTGTGAAATTTCCCACTGTGGGTTATAATCTTCACATTTACAATGAAGATTTACCTCAGGTTTCTTGGGGTGAAAGCTACATGATGAAAATTAGCTATAAAATGCAAATTTTTGTGGTGTTACAGTGACATTTCTTTGTTGATGTCTAGAGGATTGAATCAAGACCCACCAACAAAGAATACAAAACACCATTGCATATTATAACACTACAATGCATACATGACACATGAGATTTAGGGTATCCAGGTTACCAATGCTACTAGTTTAAGGTCATGGTAAGCCATGGGACCAATTTAAGGTCCTAGTAGGTTATGTTGCTAGTTCAAGATCATAGAGGATCATTGAAAGTAGGCTTGCTTACTAATGATTGTTGTCTACATGTAGTATGACTTTAGATAGGAATGACTGATTAGATTAGCCATCCATGTTGGCTATTCGAAATGCATCATTCCCATAGGCTCTAGTGATAATGAAGGATCCTTCCTAGTTGGCAACGAATTTATCTGTATGCTCATGGATGGCTTTGAGGACCAAGTCACCTTCTTTGATCTTACGCATGGTCAAGTTATGGTGATGCTACTGCTTTTGCCTCTCTTGACAGTGTTCGATGTGAGCAAGTGCTTGCATATGTTTCACCTCCATTAAGGTTAGAGCTATTGTCCATAACTGCTTACTATGTTTATCATGGATGAAGTCAATCAAGGATACTCAGAGCAATGGTGCCAACAATTCAAGAGGTAAAACACCTTCAAAACCATAAAGCAAGCTATAAGGGGTCATGCCAATTTTTGTGCAATAGGTTGTTATGTATGCCCATAGTGCATGGACAAGCCTCTCATGCCATTTGTGCTTGCTATTGTTGAGCATCCTTTTAAGTAAGTTGAAAATGGCCTTGTGCTTGCTTCTGCATTTCCATTAGCTTGAGGGTAATAAGGTAATGAGAAAGAATGGTTAATGCCTAGCTCATGACAAAAATCCTTGGTCTCTTGGCTACTAAATTATGGTTAATTTTCTATGACTATGATCATGTCTATGCTAAAACAAGCTACATTGTTATCTAGGATGAACTTGCACACTTGTTTGGATGTAGTTTTCCTTAGGAGAATAGCCTTAACCCACTTTGTAAAGTATTTGGTTGGGATGATGAAGAAGCTATTCTATATGGAAGACTTAGGCATTATGGGTCCAATGATATCAAACACCCATCATTGAAATGACCATGTTATTTGAGTGGTATATAACTCAGTTGGTGGTACATATATAAGATTGCTATATTATTGGCATGTGTCACACAATAGAACCTTTTGTAGGTAGTCATTTTCCATATGAGGCCAATATTAACCTAGTTGTCTAATCTTAGTGGTCATACCTCTTGGTCCTATATGTCCTATAGGTTGTCATTTTCCTATATGTTATTAGAGGACTTTTAGAAGTATGTCATCATAGGATCATTGACATAATGTATTATCACCTAGGATGACATACTGCTTCGATCAATTGCATATAATGTCCTTCTAAGTAGTGTAGTTAGTCCTTGTGAGGATTCACCATGCATAAGGTTAAATTTGATATCATCATACCATTCTATGGGAGGAGCAGTATGAATGATGGCCACAAAGGTATCCTTAGTGTTTTGTGTGATAGGAGTAGCACAATCCATGGTTAAGATGGGTAGTTTACTAAACACATCTGGCATCACACTAAGGGCTAATGTTGCAATTTTATTAGCTATCACACTCTCATTTTAGGGTATGTGTTGAATATTAATATCTATGAATTATTGTAATAATTGCTTTCCTAGGTCACAGTATCATTGTAAGTGCTTAGTGTTACATGCATAGACCTTGGTTACTGAGTTAACTATGAGTTGTAAATTACCTTTGATCACTAAGTGTCTAATTTTTAGGTCACAAGTCACCATTATCCCTTTAATCAAACCTTCATGCTCCACTATATTATTGGTACATGGGAACTCAAAATGATAGCCAAAGGGCTGGATTTCACCAGATGGGAATGTTATGATGGTAGAGGCATTGGCCCCATGGGAACTTGAATCTTCATCAAAGTACTTGACCACCTCATAATCCTTAGGTACTTGGCTAACTACGTTAATATGCTCATGAGGGAATTTAGGATCTATGGCTACTTAGTCATCAATAGGTAAAACTGTAAGTTGTATGACTATAGCTTGACCTTTTGTAAAGGACAAAGAAACATAATGAAGGTCAAACTTTGTAGTTATGGCTTTCCATCAGGCTATACAACTATTTTTATAAATGTTGGTTGTTATGGCTCTAAATATGTTGTCTTTGAAAATGATGTTGACTTGACTTTTGAAAAGGTAGTAGCTCCACTTCTTCAAAGAGAAGACTAACACTAGAAAATACTTCTCCACTTCACTGTATCAAGTTTCATGGGTAACTAATGCATGGCTAAGGTAGTACACAAGCATTTCTACTTCATCATCATGTTTTTGATAGAGTGGAAAGGTAATGAATGTGTCAAAGATAGCAAGGTAACTATAAAATGGTTTACCATCTTGTGGAGGATAGACCATCAACAGTTGTGTAAACTCTTACTTAAGATTTTCAAAGGCCTCTTGGCATTGAGCCATCCACTCGTAGTGAACTCCTTTCTTAAGAAAGTGTTACATGGGTTGTAACTTATTCATAAGCCTAGAAATAAATCTACGAATAAATTATAATATATCTTGTAACTTAAAAGCTCTTTAAGGTTGGTAGGTGCTACTAATTTAGATATGGCTTGAACCTTATCAAGATCGACATGAATCCCTACTTCAGATACTACAAAGCCAAGCATCTTACCAATCTTGACACTCAAGACACACTTGTTAGGATTTAGCCTAAGCTTGTATTTGAGGCATTGTCTAAGCATAAGGTCTAGGTCATTAGCATGGTCATTGTCCATTTTGGACTTAATGGCTATATCATCTACATAATCATTGAGCAAACCTAACATGTAATCACTGAATATATAGGTCATGGCTTGTTAATAAGTCGCTCTAACATTCTTAGGACCAAATAGCATCATAGCATAGAAAAAGGTACCACATGGGTTCATAAAGGTTGTGCTAAGTTGGTGCTCTAGGTTAATCCTAATTTGATTATATCCTACGAATTCATCCATAAAAGACAACAAGGCATGTCTAACCATAGTATCGATATGTTGATCAATACTAGGTAGAGGCAAGTCATCCTTGATAGTGACTTTATTTAGGTCTCAGAAATTGATGCAAATACAAATACTCCCATTCCTTTTAGGAACTACATCTATGTTGAACACCCATTCTGCATAGTCCATGGCCTAATGAAACTAGCTTAATAGAGCTTTGAGATCTCATCACGGACTACCAAGGCCGAATCAAGTCTAATTTTTTGCATTTTTTCCTTAATTGGTATAATGCTAGCATCCAATATGATGTTTTGCTAGACTAAACGTGGGTCTAGGCCTAGCATGCCTTCATATGACTAGGTAAAGACCTTAATATTTCTTTGTAGGACCTTGGTGATGTTTTGAGCATATTGAGGTTCTAATGAAAAACTTAGTTAAAGGGTTTTCTCCTGACCACTATGTGTTGTAAAAGGAACCTCAGCTAGAGTGTGTTTAGTTATGTTGCCTACGTCTATGTCAAGGGTTATGACTAGGCTTTTAGGCAAATCTAGAGGTTTCTCTATTGAGTGTATGTGGTTAACAAGACTCTCAGTCTCAAGATCTAGGTAATTAGGGTCGATACACCATTTAACATTACTATGAGGCCCATGTAGATACAAAGGAAAGGAAATTTACTTCCATGTACTCATACTTTGATCCTACATGTTAACCAAAAGCATATCAAGTGGCACCTCAGTAAAAGTAAATAAATAATGCTAAAACATTATAGAATTATGCAAACACATGTAAATCTAATGCAAACAAGGTCATCAATGACGTAAGGGAAATTTGGCAAAGTGCAAGGGTTAAATGATGGTCAAGTAATGGGAAATATAAGAAATAAGGCTACAAATGGTCAACAATGACCACAATTTTACTAGTTTTAGGCCATAGTGGGCCACGATGCTAGCTTAGAGTCTCTTGGGACTATGATGCTAGTTTAAAGCCTTAGTGGTCCATGGTCACATGGTGTCAAATAGTGATTAGGGAAGGTCAGACCCCACTATTTAATATCATTCAAAGGCCAAGCAAAGGTAAATAAGGTTATAATAAGGTAAATAAAGAACATATAAGGTTTTATAAAGGCCATAGAAGGTCAACAACATTAACATTGCAACACCCGTCCAAAAACAAGCTAAAGCACAATGTAATAAGGTAAAAAATCAAGCAAAACAAGATATATATGGTAAAATTTGGCTGGTGTAGGTCAAAAGTAGTTAGATTTTGCCTGTTTTAGGTCTTAGGAAGCCATGTTTTGAGAGGTGAGCTTGGCCATTAGTTATGGCTGTTTGGACCCAGAAATAAATTACTAGAATAAAGACCAATGGATCTAATGCATAGTAATCCTTAACCCATGAATCTCAAGGGCCTTTGTGAAAAAATGGGATTCATGGTGCCTTGGATGGTCTAGTTGATCAACCAGGGACTTATGAAATGCAAAACATGATAAATAATATAATTGCATATCAAAGTAATATAAATGCAATAAAATAAATGATAAATTTAATTTGAACATAAACCAAGATTGTAAAATTTATTTTTACAAAGAATAAAAGAAAGGAGAGTTAAGAGACTGTGTACAAGGTGTGCCTAAGAGGATAACATGAGGGTTCAATTGAGTGGGTGTTTAGGATTCGTTGAAGTTGATGTGTTCAACTCCATAATCTACATGTCCTATCACTTCTAATGCTATTAAACTTCCTTTGCTACTACTCCAAATCTACAATGTTGGTCACTGTTGGGGGGGGGGGGGGGGGGGGGGGGTGAGAAAATTGGAAAATTTGGATGTTAGATTGCTCCATGTTGGGGTTTGGAAATTTTAGAAGTATCATGTTTACACAAAGAATCCGCAAGTCTTAGTGTGATAAAGCTTCCATGCTAGGGTTCAAGAAAATGCAAACATGCGACATTGCATTGACCCTTGAGTGCTTGAAAATGTTCCAAGTGTGGAATTATTGCTTGAAAAAAAATGTATGTATGCTTAATGTATTCAAGTGTTAAAAAGTAAAATATTTTAATAGTGTTTGAGGCTGATTTTTATAAGTCTTGGGCCATGAATGGGGCTGAAGAAAAACTATAATTTGGCTATAATTTAGTTGCATAATGGCTACGAAATTACTGTAAATTTCTACCTTGTTCAGGTGAGATGGATGCCCAAATTTGGGGGGTTACCATATATAGTAAGTGCCTCCTCCATAGTCATTCTATTTACTATAAATAGTAACAGGGGTACACCTTCTACATTGGAGATGTATCTTCCACACTAAGCTTTCCACCATGCTTGCTCAAGTGGTTGGTCAATATTGGAATGCATGAAGTGATGAAATGATGCTATTGTGGCNCTAAGGAGGGAAGGTTTCCAAGTTGAGCATGTAGCCTCCAAGTTGAGCATGTAGGCTCCTATAGTAAAATTGTACATGTTATTTTATGTGCCAAGGATCATAACTTTTGATTTTCTAGACATGAACTTTCATTATTAAATATTGATAAAAATCATTAATATTATTAAATCATTTGATGCAACCCTTCCATTGAATTTGAAAAAAAGAAAACATCATTAACATAGAGTAAGAGTTTGACAAGAATGCTTCCAATTACAATTGCAAAATAA
Source organism: Gnetum montanum (assembly GCA_015680685.1). NCBI lineage: Eukaryota > Viridiplantae > Streptophyta > Gnetopsida > Gnetales > Gnetaceae > Gnetum > Gnetum montanum. Next base: position 1,518,519 of record MNCI01035519.1, read on the forward strand.
GTTGATATTCTTTATACATCCACTCTTCAAATTCATCAATAAAAAGACTAAATAAATTAGGAAAAAGAGGGCATCCTTATTTAACATGAACAAACCTATTAAATTAAACTCTTTCTTGCTTATTTGTCAACTATATGCATATCTCTTTATAAAGTTTTTGGAAAGTCAATAATAGTGTGCTTGGAACTTTTAAATTTTCCAAGTGCCTCCATAACTTTCATTGAATAATAGATTCATAGGCTTTAGAAAAATCTAAAAAGCATAGAAAAGTTTTGTTTGTGAACCTTTTTCTCTATCAATAAGATATTTTAAAGTGATGAGATGATCAATAGTAGAATGTTGTCATGTGAATCCTACCTAGGAAATTGCATATATCTAATTTTTTCAGACCATCTTCTGAGTATAGATTCTAAAATAGTACCTAGAAACATTTCTCCATATAAGTTATTTGCATCAACAAGTTTTCTTGATACTAGTTTTTTTTATTCCTTGCATTTTATCATCAAAACAAATGAACAATGTATCATTATTGTTGTGAGAATCAATTCTATCATCACTATGAAACAAAGCTTGATAGAAAATTTTAATATCTTTTAGAGAGAAAGTATAGGTTGTTCTTCTCTTGCATTGAAATGAATAAGAAAAAACCTTGGGATGTTTTGTTAACATTTTTAATAAACTATTTTATTTCTGATGAGCCGTGATATTGCATCGGCTGCGATATCGCGTACGTGATATCGCAGCCTATCGCCAATTCTATAAATAAGAGGCAGCTTTCCATTGTTCACTCATCTAGATCTCTAGACACTTAGCCAAACTATAGCAGTTTTACCATTCCAAAGTTAGAATAATTTCCATGTGCCCGCAGTAGGAGCCTTAAAGTGAACGGATCTTTATTCGAGCAAATTGTACCTGAGCACACATTTGTGTACGACAATAAAGATGAACTTTCTGATAAACCTTGCAGCATATGGACTAAGCTAAATAGGATTTAATTATTATTAAATTTTTGAATGATTTCTTAGATAATTAATCTTTCTCAACCCTTGACTCTCCTAGTTAAGTGCATTTGGTACGATAGCTTCGAGCACGTGTGTAACGCTTGGTAACCCAATAACGAATAGCGTTTGGTAATCCTAACAGCGTTGCACTAGTTCAGGGTGTGTGTTGCAAGTGGGAACGGATACTGGTGCTAGGAAAATTAGAACTTAGTTAGTGAATAGTTAATATAAGTTAGTCACTTACTCTCTTCACCCTCTCCCTTTTAATATAGGCGTTAAAAAGATAAAAGATATAAAAATCACATACCTCAAACTTACTTAACCATACAACCATGACAATACGAGTAAGTTTGGAAGGACAACGATTGATTAACCTTAAGTGTTCCATTAGGGTGCATAAGCACATAGTCCTTGAAGTTTGACTGGATCACGTGTGAGATGCTCGTATTCGTATGGTTGAGTGTAGGGGTACCTCGCCACTCATCATTGGCGCTGTTGCCGGGGACTTAGCTATTTGTGCACTACATAGAACATAGGAAATCATCCACATCGTTGGGAAGCTAGAACGAACACTTATAGTTGATCAAAAGGAAAACAAGATAACGGTAAATAGCACACCAAATAAGACAAAAATGTCTTCTTCTTCGCACAAAAGCACTTCATCGCCTAGGAACAACACTAGAGACAGTCAGCGGTACAACATAGGTGACCCAGATCTACTAGTTCCTCAACAATTCTGTGTGGTATATGTTCATCACTATGAGTATGTACCTAACTTTACCTTTATTCTCCATCAAGAAGAACAACTACGTTGGAGAGACTTGGATGGTAACATAGTGTTGGCTCCAAACCAAGCAGTCCCCAACATGCTCCTTCATGCTCTTGCATGAATAGGCATGTCACAGTTATACGTAGAGTACGTTGCATGTGGGTTTGATACAAGGGATTACCAACCCACAGAAGTGCAACATCAAAGGGACTTGTAACAAGAGAGTTACTATACATCGTTGAAGGGCAAAGGGCCCCATAATGCTTCACCTGTCATAAGAGAAATTAAGGGTGGTGAACCTATTTCAATAGGTTCCCCACAAAATGATGTTCCCCCTCCTAACGATGGTGAGGAGGTGGTGTATCAAAACCTTCACTCCACGATTCACAACCCTAGTTCTGATCCCCACGAACACCACGTGTTCAACGAGGGAACACGAACACATGATAAGGACGTGCATTTTGATCGTCATCATTATCAGGACCGGGATCATCGAAGAGAAGGTAGGGAACATCGTCATGGCGATGGTTCTCCTTCTTCTTCACCTTCATCGTCACATTCATCCTCTCCTTCAGTATTAGGATGCAGTCATAAGGAACCTAATCATGAGGATAAAGGTAAATAGAGTGAGAAACCTTGACAAGAGAGTCAAGAGTGAGGACGAGGACACTCTAGAGAATCACAGCATGGAAGAAGGGAAAGTAGGGAACCACGTAGACATCACAAACGCTATGAAAGAAATGACCACAAAGAACCCCTACTTTCAACCCGAAGCATCTTAGACATCACGGAGGCTGTGAGAATTCCTACAAGGCACCAAAAAGATAGCAAGATCAAGAGATTAGATATGAATAACATCCCACGATTTGAGGGGGGATACAACACTGATCCTCAAAACAATCTACAAGCATTCCATGATGCATGTGCCTTGTAGAACATAGAAAACGAGTGGCAAAAACTAAAGTTGTTCCCAAGGACAGTAGTAAAGGAAGCAGAAAGCTGGTACCAGTCCTTAGAACTGGAAACCATTAGGAGGTGGAGTACGATGCTAGAACTGTTTAATGATAAGTATCAAACATACTCCCGAGTGTTCAACCTGTGAAAACAAATCCAAGGATGGAAGCAAGGAAATCATGAATTCTTAGATGCTGCCATTGGCCGATATTATGCACTATTACATCACTGCCCGGGCCATGGTTATTCACAACAGGATCAACTACGCCATCTCGTAGATGGACTTAGGCATGAAACTAGGAGAACCCTTGGAACATATGCCCAAGGGATATTATCAGAGCGTAGGTCCCATCAGATTCATAGATTGTTGAAGCAAGTAGCTAAGGAAGAAGGAGAGCTACGTAACAGAGAAGTGCAAAAGAGTACAACTACGATCCTTCCCTCTAAAAAAGGGGAGTGAGATTCTATGAGGAGGAGAAAGAGTCATCACTCAAAGAGCTAGTTCATAGGAAAACCTTGCTGCTCCAAAAATTAACAACAAAAGTGTTGGAAAAGGTAGACCAAATGTGGGACTCCTTAGATAGTATATTTGAGGCCATTCTCAAAATCATAGAGGAGTTTAAGAAGTGAGGTAGTGACTATGATAAAAAGAAAAAGAGGGATTTGGACCATGCACGTAACAAAGGTAAGGGTAAAATGGCTATCACCGAAGAGGTTGCAGATTCTGATATAGAAAATGATGATGGATGTGAAATATGCCAGTATGACCATCCTAAGGGATGTTGCCCAATAATATCACATTTGCAAGAGTCTGGGGTGTATGCACTTAACCCATGACTTAACAAACGACAAGCACCCCGAAGGCTACCTTATCCCCAAAGTAACCCAAGGCAGTTCCACCAACCATTAACGTATTATCCAAGTGAAACTCCATCGCAACCTATTAAGCAACAGCAATAGTGGCAATACCCACAGTCATGGGGGATGCCAAAACCAAGGCAACAATACCCTTACTAGAAACTGGATCCATATGGCTATTACGTGCAGCAGCCAATCTCTCCAAGTGACTCTGTTGGTCACGTAACACCACAACGTCTCTACCAAGCTTGGAAGTACTATAGGACTCCTTCTCCTAGGAGAGATACACCACACACATACCATCCTACGAACCCATACACGACTCTTACACCAATGGCTCCACTACCACGCACTCCAACGATGCAAGGGGAACTCCCCACTCAACCGCAGTAACGAAATGCTACGAGAGCTATAAACCTTGAACCTGCTGCTGGTTCTAACAACCATAAAAGGAGAAGACCTTTCTTCAGAACCAACAGTCCAAACAAGCTCTCAAAACCACAAGCAGTTGAGCCTCCGAATGTTCTTCCATCAAATAAGGCTTCGAAACTCCCTTCAAATAAAAAACTGAGCTCAACGCATACGGTTATGTTAACACATACCTTCATTGACTGAATCAAGGAGGGCCACCTTCCCAAGAAATTCTCTGATCTTGGAAGTCCTTTAATCTATCTCCAAGTCACTAGGAATGAACCTTGTAAAGCACTTTTGGACTCAGGGTCTGGAGTTATCTTAATATCGCAAGGGATGTATAAAGCATGGAACTTGCCTCCACTAAAGAAGAGCAATACTCGCTTAGAGTTGGGTGACCAATCCATCACTGTTCCCTTGGAACTAGTTGAGGACATCATTACTACTATGTGTGGGTGGTCATACCCAGCTGATTTTCAAGTGATACAAATCAACAATGACAAAGGGGACTTCCCAATAATAATGGGAAGGGCATGGCTAAGTACCGTGAATGCATGCCTAGGAATCCATGATCTTTCCCTAGATATATCTAAGGAAAATCCTTGTGGGAAGATCGAGAAGAAGAAAGTTCCATGCATCACATACAGTGATATAGGGTGTGATTGCGTATAGGAATGTTCAGCATTGCCTGCATGCAACCGGTGTGCACCAGAGGTTAACATACAAAGGTGCTTGTATGTAGCAACCACACAACAAGAAAACACCCAGTGGTTGCTAGCTAATCAAGAGTGAAACTCACCAATATGCATAGAACTAACTGGGGGACCAACTTGCACTCACAACGAAAGCATAGATACACTGGAACAAGAGCATCGCCAACTTCCAACCCTTAACCTAAAAACATTAATTGGGAGAAGTTGGACACTTCTAAAAAATTCAAACAAGCGCTCATTATTTTAGATCTCTCCCTTTCAATTCAGTCATGGGGGAGATGGCCACCTACGTTGTCAAGGCCCTCAATTCCTTTTTAATTTTTTGTTTTGCACATTTTTGTTTTATAAATTTCTTTAACTTTTCTTGTTTTTGTTTTCCAACATCATTTACACTCTTTTATTTCTTTGTGTGTTTGTTTGTTTGTTTGTAAAGTTCATCACCTAATAAGTCATCTTGATGATGGTATGAACTGTATTCCATTGATTGCTAATGTTTGGTTTTACCTTTGAGTCATGATGCTGATGCTAAGGTATGGTTCTTTTGATATAACAGGCAATGAGTCCACATCATCCATGCATCCATGAATTTCTATGGTCTCTATTTTCTTGGAACTATAGAGTCCCTTTCTCAATAATAAGAACTATCAATGAATTGGTGACTGGGAATTTCTCAAACTAAGGAAGGACTCAATAATTGAAAGGGTATGACTTCAAGGGGTTTTGATGCACTTGTGTTGGCCATTCTCTTGGGTTCTTGGATGTTTTCCTCTTGAGTTTTCTTTACCATTCTAACGTCGCTCCATTATCGAGAAGCTGAGCTAATAAAAATAGTAAGTCTTTGCATGGTGTGGTTCTCACGCAAAACACAAAAAAAAATAGTGAGAATTCAAAGCACACCCCTTAGATGAAATAATCACCTGGGCTACAAGCACTGGTTATGAAACTAAAATAAACATGTTCCCTCTAACTAAGGCCCTTCTCACTTTCTACTTTCTCCTTGTTCGTTTCGTCGGAATAGTGGTGACTCTTTGGTGGAAGCATTCTTGCTACCTTAGGTGGATGGATTGGCCAAATGAATTAATGCGAAGTCACTAGTTATGGTTGGTTTGAGGTTGGACTTGGAATGGGATCTACTAAGTCACATTAACCATTAATACACAAGGGGCTATACACCACTTTGTTTTTGAGACTCCATTCCACTCTCTTCTTTCCATCCTTCTTTCTCCATTTTTCACCTCATTGCCAGTTGTATCATTAGTCCATATTTTGGTTGATGCATTGTTTTTTTTTTTGGTAAACTCTTGTGGCTAAGACTATAACTTTTGTCTCCAAATGAGATTCTTAGAGCATACGGACTCTTTGAATGTGGGATTATCAGGGCATTAGGGGCATGAGCCTGCTCTAGGGAGGATCCACTAGCATTCCTATTTGGTGCATCCATTAATTTCTTTTCCTTAAACATTTCCACAATCATCATTTATTTTGTTCATCTCCATCTTTAACATCCATTTTATCGACGTTCCTGTTGTTTTTTTTCTCCATCTTTCTTATTCCTTATCTTTTTCCATTCTCTCGCTACCGAAGGCTCGCTCTCAATCATGGGGGTCTTGGTCCAATTTTTTTGATTTTCTTCTAACCCCTACACCTTGGGTAGCCACCAGTATTTTATCTCCAGATTTGCATTAGCCATATCACAACTCAGCCAATGGACCTTACACTGAGGCAAGGTATTAACTACATTGTGATTCATTTACCCTTGCTAATATTAGACTATGTTGTGTGTGCAGATGACAATCATACAACAATGGATTGGACCTAGAGGAAACACTTGGAATGGACTAGTGCTGAAATAGTTATGCAAGGAACAAGATTGATGACTTGCTTATGGATGGACAACGAAAAGCACAATCTTGGCGTCGACAGCAACAGACTTCTTCTTTTCTCTCTCTCTTCTTTCTCTCTCAACTGCCAAATAAGGCTGGATGTCAAATATGTATAGTGTTCACTCTTGTTGTCATTAGCACTGAATTTTTTCATGTATTGTAATGATGATCCGTTCACATGTCACCACATTCACCATTAGTATCATTCAAGTCAATAATCCCATACCTTCGCAATATTTTGTAAAGAACTCGAGGATGAGTTTTCATTTAGTCATGGGGGTATGATGAGCCACGATATCGCATCGACCACGATATTGTGTACGCGATATTGGATCCACGATATTGTGTTAGCCCTTATAATAGTGCGTACGTGATATCGCAGCCTGTCGCCAATTCTATAAATAAGAGGTAGCTTTCCCTTGTTCACTCTTCTAGATCTAGACCCTTAGCCAAACTATAGCAGTTTTACCATTCCAGAGTTAGAATAATTTCCATGTGCCCATAGTAGGGGTCTCAAAGTGAACGGATCTTTATTCAATCAAATTATACCTGAGCACACATTTGTGTATGGCAATAAAGATAAACTTTCTGATAAACCTTGTAGCATATGGACTAAGCTAAATAGGATTTAATTATTGTTAAATGTTTGAATGCTTTCTTAGATAATTAATCTCTCTCAACCTTTGACTCTCTTAGTTAAGTGCATTCAGTACGACCGCTTCGAGCATGTGTGTAATGCTTGGTAACCTAGTAATGAACAGCGTTTGGTAATCCTAGCAGCGTTGCACTAGTTTAGGGTGTGTGCGGCAAGTGGGAACAAATATTGGTGCTAGGACAATTAGAACTTAGTTAGTGAATAGTTAATATAAGTTATTCACTTAGTCTCTTCACCCTATCCCTATTAGCATAGGCGTTAAAAAGATAAAAGATATTAAAATCACATACCTCAAACTTACTTAACCATACAACCGTGACAATACAAGTAAGTTTGGGAGGACAACGATTGATTAACCTTAAGTGTTCCATTAGGGTGCATAAGCACTTAGTCCTTGGAGTTCGACCGGATTGCACGTGAGATGCTCGTTATCGTATGGTTAAGTGTAGGGGTACCTCGCCACTCATCAATTTCTATCTAACAACTTCTCTATTCTTAGTTTGAATTAGAATTTTATATGCCTTGATATTCTTCAGTGACTTCTATGTCTTCAATAAAATTCTATTTGTCTTGCATTCTTCATTAAACCATTGTTGATTATTTGCATTTATGCCATTAGAAATATTTAGGGTAGTTGTAATTAGAGTTTTTGTAAGACTCATAGTTGGATTCCAAATCATTTTAATTTCAATTTAAAAATTCTCCTACATTTTTATAGTTATTTTGAAGTTCTTTTGCCTCCTAGAATATCTAATATGTTTTGTATTTCCTAATGAAGTATAAAGAACGATTGCAAGATTCAATTATTTCTTCATCTACTTCAAAACATTTAATGCTACTAACATTATTTGAGCTAAGAAAAAGAAAAATAGTACTAGAGCTACCTTTTGATCCTATAAAATTAAAGCAATTTAGTTTTAGATATTTATTGATGTGATTTGGAATCATTAGAACTAGTCCTTGCCTCCATTCTAATAAATGTTATGCCTTATAATTAAATTATTTATCTTCAAATTATTGATTCTATTCTATATGCTTATCATATGTTAAAAAGCCTTGAGAACTCTAATGCCTAATAGGAATATGATCAAAACTAATTTTAGCATTAAAGTCACTACATATGTAATTTTTTCCTCTTTGAGAAAAACCATTAATTGTTAGAGATAGTGTCTCATGCCCTATGTGTCCAACAAGATAAACAAGAGAAAAAAAGGTTAAATTTGTACTTTGCCATGACATCAAGCAAAATGATAAATTAAATTTTAATTTTTAAAAGATTGATGGGTGAATGTAATTAGATAATGGCTCAAATCTCTCATGTCTCTTGATCTTCCAGCCCAATTTTTATTAAACAGGCCTCTCGCATCATATTCTATCACAGCCCCATCATTTGGTTATAAATATGTGGAAAAATCATATTTGTGATTGAGGTAATTGATGCCATTGAGGCAATTCAATGCTACAACAATAAGATAGTTTATGTTACAAAATTTTACACTCAAATAACTTTCATCATCCATCATCAATTCATCATATTTACCAATTCATTAATTCAAGAAGTTGAGTAATCACATTCAAGGGCACTTTTGTGTAACATATTTCAATCATTATATCAATTCCAAATTTCATATGTAATAAGATTGTTGAAAAATCTTTGTATTAAGGATTTACTCACTCCATAACTCTCTCAAATTATGAAGAAATTTATCATATAAATCACCAATTTCTATTCTGAATGCTGGACAGCTTTATTAAAGATCCCATTTTCATCAAATAAATTACAATGTTGCAAGGCCATTTCACAAGCCGCTCAGCTGTACGTGGACTAATGTTGTTAAGAATTGTTAACATTCTTGTTCCTGTGGGTGATTGACGATAACAGTGGCTGAGGAGGATAGAAAGCACAATTGTTACCTGATATCTTATGGTGCAAGTCGCCTCACAAATTTTAACCCAATTATAATATTTTCTTCGCAGCCACTACCCTGTTACCCACGTCAAAGTTTCTTTTAACAACTCTTAAAGCCAATGCTATATGGGCCCGCCGTGACGTGACAAATTGATATGTACAGTGCTTTAGCTCCGGTAACAATTGCCATGAAAAATGTGCCTCGGAGATTTAGAATTGCAAAACACAGGCACCACTTTGATATTCTCTGCCTGAGATTTATATTAAGCAATAGCCTCTGATGCATCAAGAGCGAGTATGGTATCTCTGGTGATCATGGTTATGATGGTATTGTGAAATACAGAGGCAGACGCCAGAAAAAGTAAACGTAAATATACTCACAACCATAAATTTCATGGCAGCAGAATTCAGAAAGCCAAATTTCACAAAACATCCCTGTTGCAGCAGGTGGAACAGATGAAACATGCAATGAAATCTGAAGGCCATCGTTGGCAGTTTGCAGTGAAGTAAAGATAACCATGAACAGAAACCGTTCTACAACTCTCTCGGTGGACCCTGATTCAGTGACACGTTCCAAACAACCTATCCAACCTTCAGTGATGTCTTGCAAGCTAAAAAGATTATATCTGGTGAGGCCAATGCACAGACTTCTCTGAGAACCCCTTCTCCAAAGTTACGAAAAAGGATTATCAGTGTATTCTTCAGCATCAACAAAACAAGTTTCAGCGCCTTTTGGTGGCTCAGTTTTAGGGACCCCCCTTTTAGAGATGAAGTCACGATGCAAAAATATCCCATCTGGACTCTTCCACCTCGTCTTCCACAAGAGTTTTGGCACATGGACGTGTACTGCAGCGTGGTGAGCATGTTTGGGAGCTTTCTAGATGTTGGATTAAGTTTTTGAGGTTTTATGTATTTGGATAAATATCTCATCCTGAATTTTATTGTCTGTGGACCTTTTCAATCTATTGGATAGGAAAAAATACGTAGAAATTTACTTAGAAACCCCAATGCCAGAAAAATACCATGGAACCATTGCGGAGCTCTTTTCTAATTTGGATAAAATAACCTAAGAATAAGAGTGGTCTTGATAGCTTTCATAGCTTATTGTCCTCTTAACTTTGAGCCCTTCGTCTTGCTATTTGTGGTTCCTCATTTTCACTTTCATGTCTCTCTCCCAATTTTAACATCAATTTATATGAGAAAAACAAGTGCTCTTTTTTTTATCTTTTTCTTTTTACTTCCTCACTTGCAACTTTTGATAATTTTAGAAACTTCTAATTACACCTCAAGAACAAATTTCAAAGTTGTAAATTATAAAAATAAATAGAAAGTTATGTTAAATTGATAAAACATGAGAAACTTAAGATTCTAGAATCTTAACATTAACTAACAGTTAATAATTCTCTCCCTTGAAAAGAAATTTAACAAGTCTTCATGATAGAGATACACCATTCATTTATGTACAAATCATGCACATCCCTTACTACCACTTTTGTTAAGACATCAACAATTTTTTATTTGTATAATTTTTTAAAAATCAATTAAACATTCTTTCACAATATCTCCAATAAAATGATATTTGATATCAATATATTTTGAAATGTCATTGTAAGTTGAATTCCTTACTAAATGCAAGACACTTACCCTATCATAGAAAATCTAATATTTAACTTGCTTTATGCTAAGAAAATGTAAAAATCACATCTCCTTACATGCTTTCATCAATGATATGTAATTTGATTCTCTAGTAGTCAAAGTTATAGTGGTGGTTAAAGTTACCAAAGATTGAAGTTTTAATATAGCTTATTGCACCACCTTCTAAAACAAAAGCATAACCTATAATTGAATGTCAAATATCTAAAACAATTCCAAAATATTCAGGTTATTATTTCCAAAACATAAATAGGTAAATTGAGTTCCTTTAAAGTATCTAAAAATTCATTTCATAGCAATCTAATGGCTCCAACCATAATTGTTCATATCTCTATTAACAATACTTACTGCATATGATATATATAGATCAGTGCATACTATAACATACATTAAAGAGCCAATAGCTAAAGTATAGGGAATATCGTTTACACCTACAGTTTCTTCTTTAGTATTGGAACAATTTTTCTTAAATAATTCCAACTAATAAGTCAAAGAAGTCCTTATAGATTTTTCTTTTAATATATTAAAACATTCCAATACACGTTTAATATACTTACTCTAATTGAGCGATAATTTTTGTTGTTTCCTATACTTGTAAATGTGTATTCTAAGAATATGTTTTGCTTATCCTAAATTCTTCATAGCAAACTACTTACTTATCTCTATTTTAAGTTTTTTTTTTCAACATATCATTTGTTGCAATCATGATATCATCTACATACAATAATAAAATTACAAACTTATTATTAGCACTTGAGAAATAAATACAATAATCAAGAACACTTCTATAATGATCCATTCAATGCATAAAAGAATCAAATTTTCTATACCATTATCTATTGGCCTATTTGAAACCATATGAACTTTTTCTCAAGTGACAGACATAGTGATGTTTGCTTTGATGAATAAATTCTTTTAGCTAATGCATATAAATTTCTTCATTCAAATCACCATGCTAAAAAGTTGTTTTAACATATAATTATTCTAACTCCAAATATAAATAAGAAACCGTAGAAAAAACTATCTAAATGGAAGAATACTTTTGGATATCTTCTATAGTACTTTTGGATATCTTTTATAGTACTTTTGTTTTCAAATTATATAATTTCCTAAGCTTTTAAAATATAAATTTTATTAGTTGATTCTTTGTGAATTCAAGATAACTAAGTAATTATTTTGCTACTTGAAATTCCTTCAATGTACTTTTAGTGAAATCTTCTTCCTCCTCATTAGGCTTTTTTTCTCAACTTCATCTTGAATTTCTAAGGTGTTTTGATTTATCACTTGCTCTTATATTGTATCTTATTTAGGAAGAAAAAAATCTAGCACTTTTGTGAAATAGAATAAAAAACAAAATTTTTCTTTTAAGACTTATAAACCATCATATTTTCCTAAAATTTTACATCCTATGGTTATTGTACTAAATTCTTTAATATCTCACCAACCCATAAAAGAAACTCTAGTTATGACATCATGAAGCTTCTATATCTCTAAAGAATAGAAGTCTTAGTGTCTTCTCTTCTTAATGCTTCCTACTTTACCTTAGCTTCAAGGGAATTAATATCTTTGTGCAATTCTTCTCAAATATCATGTCTAATTGGGATATTGCATCAAGTTAGTTGCAAGTGATGTCTACCTGACATTAGTGTTGGTCTTGAAATCACCAATTTGGTCTACATGAAAATCCTACTCTTTAGTATCACTTCAAGTCATGACAATGCTTTTAATATTTTCTTTGATGTTCTTGATGATAAGTGGCATTACTCCCAACATCATCATCAACACTAAAGGCTTGAAATCTTGGTGACATCTTAGTAATGCTAATGTCAACATTAATATCAGCGTTAGCATCACCAACATGGTCTTCATCAAAATCCTACTCTTTAACATCACTTCAACTTATAACAAGACTTCCAACATCTTCTTCTAATGGTTGTGATGATAATCATCATCAATCTTGGCATCAAGGTTAGCCATAGAAGCCCCAGAAAAGCATTTTGAGTTTAGGTGATATTGATGTTCGCATCAACATTAATGCTATTTTGGAAACTTTGAGTTAGTAATACTTGAACATCAAGTTTCTATTTTCAAAACTTGAGATTTCTAGGCTGCCCAAAGCCTATAAATACTAGGTTTAGATACTTCAATAAGGCCAAAATTTCAATATCAAAAGTCTTATCTTGAGTATTGAAGTGAGAATAAGCATCATCATCATCATCATTGTTGAAAGCTCTTCTGCATCACCAGCTTCCCTATTTTTCTGGTAGGTCTCCCTTAACATCCATGCTAGCCTCTACAAATGTTTTCACTCACTCTCACTAACACTAATGTTCATAGGTAACATCAACCTCAACATCATTTTTAGAATCATTGACCTAAAATCCACAAGAAATGACATCTTCTAGTCTTTATTTTTGCATTTGGATTCAATGACAAGTTGCACATCAATTCTACCAACTGTAAGATCTTAAAATTTAGCATTTGTGCCCTGTTTTGACATAGGAATTAGGTCCAAATTCCTATCTAAATCTTGAAACCTCATCCATAATTTTACTTACCTTTTCATTGTATTCAATTTTTCATTTAATCTTTCATATGAAAAACCATCTTGTAGTGAAAGAATGAAGCATTCTTTTTTCTTTAAAAAAGTGAATCCTATATATTTTTCCCCATATTAATCTCTTGCATGATCTATTATTATAATTTCCTCACAATTTTTGCTTGTTATAATCACTCATTCGTTTATTAGATTCCCTACTTCACATCATTTCCCTATTATTTCTAGATTGTGATTAATAGATTAAGTTCGTATTTTCTTAGCGGAGTATATTTCTTCAATTCATTATCATTGATTAATCAAGGATTATATCATTCCCAATATTTTTTAACTATGAATTAAACATTAATTTTTTAATTTGTTGAGGAGTTTTTTATGAGATTATAACAAAATTATCTTACAACAACAATAATCTTACCAATTACTTTTTCTTAAGACCCTACAACTTGAAACCCAATTCATCATTACCATAACCCATAAAAATACATATTTTTGGATTATTATCCATTTTAGTTTTATCTTTTGTTGTATATGTGTATATGTAAAAAATCCAAAATTGTTATGTGACTCTAAGAATCAAGTCTTCGATTCTACAAAGACTCTAATACTTCGTTATTTTAAAAGAATGTGATGATCTACTAATTAAATAAGTAGTATTCATAATAGCCTTAGGTCAAAAAATCATAGGCAAACCAACATCAACAATCATGAACCTTGCATGTTCTACCAATGTTATATTTCATCTTTCTTCCACTCAATTTTCCTTTGAAGTTCTAGGAGGAGGATAATTATGTCAATTTTTTTCTCTCTATAAAAATCATTGAATGCATTTGAAGTATATTTACTATCATTATTAGTATGAAAACAATTGCACTTTAAACATGTTCATCTTTCTATTTTAGTAACAAGTTCCTTAAAGGTATTTAAAATAGTATCCTTGGATTTTATTGGAAACAATCATACTTTTCATGTATAATCATTAATAAAAGTAACAAAATATAGCGAACCATCAAATGATGTTGGATTTAGTGAATCATAAACATTAGAATAAACAAGCTCTAATTTATTAGCTCACCTACATCCTAGACTTCTAATGAAATTCATTCATTTTGATCTACCAACAACACAATCTTTGCAAAATTCTATGAAGCTAACTCTAAAGTTAGAAATGCAAGAATAAGACTAAAGTACCTTTAAATTAAAATAACTAATATGAGCCAACTATTTATGCCATAACTCAGTATCCTCCTCTATGATAATTACATCTACAAAATCATCTTGCAAACATACATAAGCTCCTAGAATATACATTATGCCTACATTTTTACTTTTCAAAATTTTCAAAATACCCTTAGTAATTTTTTACTAATTATTTTACATAAAAAGTTAGAACCTAAATCATTAAGTTGAGAAAAAAATTAACTTTTTAGAAACTCTAGAAATATGCCTTAGATTATTAAGAGTAATTTTAGGTAAACAAAACTACTGTAAAATAACACTTCCTAGACCGGAAATTTTTAAAGGAACTCCATTAGCTACATAAAAAATCCTTGATGAAACTAGCTAATACAAAGTCAAAATACACCATTTAGGGAATATATGAAATGAGGTACCCATATCTATAATCTAAACATCTATGTTTGTATTCAAAGAAAATCATGTAAATGGTTTAGATACAAAAATAAAAAATAAAAAATAATGTCATCTTGTATATGATTTATTTTTCGATTTGCATTACTTTTTGATTCTTCTGATTCTATCTTTTCCTTTTGTTGTGATGCTTTATAGGATTTGTAATCATGAGAATTGCTTTTAATGTGACTGAATTACCAACATTCAATCCTACTTTTAGAAACTCTTCTACTTTGACTCATTTCCTTGTTTTGATTAGGTCCCCTACTTTGATCACATGTATTAGATCTACCACTATTTGCAAATGTAAAAATATTACCTAATGATTGACCTTATCCTTCAAAAAATATTTTTTCTACATTTTTAAGAGTAAAAATGACACTATTAAAAGAAATATTACTTGTACTCATAAAGGCAGTGATAGTTGTAAAAATTAAGGTTTAAGATTCAAGTAAAGATTTCAAAATAGTATAACACTTTACAAGATCTAGAATTATCACATATAAACCTTGAATTTAACAAAAGAAACCATCATATCATCTAGATGATCTTGCAAAGAAACCCTTTCTTTCATCTTTGCATTAAAAATTTTCTAGTAGATATGAAATTGACTTAAACATGAAGCTTTCTGAAACCTATTTTTCAACTTTTTCCAAAGAGCATGAGGATTATATTGCTTAAATAGGAATGAATCAACATCAGTGCTTTTGCCTTTGCTTGTAACATTTTCAATTCTTAACCTACATCTTAGTAAATTTTGAAGGATCAAGTACTTCATTGTACATTTTTGGTGTTAAGATATCTTCCATTAGCACAATCCATATGCTCTAGTTCTAACTAACAAGTTTATCTATTATCTATGATTACTCTGTTAACCCTCTTTGTTACCACTTGTTATAAAACTAAAGAAATTTGAAAATAAATAAAATAAGCAAGAAACATACATAGAACTTTACATGTAAACTTCAGGGAGAAGAAAAAACCATGGGAACTAGTGCATAGCTCTTCTTTAATTTAAAGAAATTAATCCAAGAACACAAGCTATCTTGATTAATTTTAAAGACTACTATTGCAACAAACTTGAGCCCTTTCACTATTTGTGTTTTCACACAATTTCATTCTCATGTCTTTCTCCCAACTTTAACTTCAATTTATAAGATAAAAGTAGTAATTTGTTCTTGTTACTAACTTACAACTTTTGATAGTTTTAAAAATCCCTAATTACATCTCAAGAAGTGATTACATAGTTGGAAGTTATAAAAAAGAATAAAAATTACAAATAATTGATAAAAAAAAGAGGAATATTTTTTATATTGCGTAATAACTAACAAACACATCCTTTTTTTTCTCTTCATAAAATATAAGTTTGAAATTAATTTTTCTATCAAATTGATAGTGGAATATACCTTTGCAATCAAGTTATTAAATAAATTGTGATCCATAAGAAATTCAACCACATAGAGATATGTGTTACTTTTTATCAAATTTGAATTGAAGGAAGACATTTTTTAGCACACTTATGTTCAATGAATTGATTAACTTACAATTATTTTTACCAAACCATTATAGGCTTTCAAGAGTAATTAACTCTAGAGGATGACTAGTGTATCCATGATAAGAGGAGAAGGCAAGCGTGATAACAAATATTCAAATTTTTTCATTCTTAATGCATTTCCTATCCTATAGTAGGAAGTGTTAAGCATTGTGTATAAATTGTAATCTCACTTCAAGTTCCATGTCATGTTGTTTATCCTTTAGTTTACTTTCCATTTGTTAAGTGTAGTTTTATTACCTGTTGTAATGGTCATTTCGGAATTAGAAATTAAAGTTCTTAAAGTTATCTTTATGTTTAGTGTCTATGTCTATCCTAAAAGAAAAAAACAAAAATAAGGAATGAATGTTCTTTAATGTGTATTCATTCTACTTTTGGCAAAGCTCTCTTCCTCTAAAAGCCATAAATATACTCTATGACTCTCTCATTTCCACATAGTTTGAGATAAATTGAAGATTATAGTACTTCTATTCCTCTTGTTAAAATAAAACTGTGGAGGAAGTTCTTTTATACGAAATTTCTTAAGGCTTTAAAATCTCTTTTGTTTTTATTATTTTATTTTACCATGATCCCTTATATTATATATATTTTTAGTTTTGATAGCTTATTTCATTTCATATCCGAACCCAAGCTCTCACTCATAATGAACTTGTGGTCGCTCTCTAGAAAAGCCTAAGGAAACTACAACTTGTGATCATACATTGTTTAAAGAAAACTACAATATTACAACTATAGTCCAAAGCTTGATTTCATATTTGGATAAATCTCATGATAAGAACAGATGTTCCAAATTGATTTTTGAAGTCCAAAAGATGTCCAAAAGCTCTAAGAACACTCAAACATTGTCAAAGACAAGAAAAATTGGAAAGTAAAAGAGATCTTAATCATGCATATCTAGGTAGAATGGCACCACACACTGAAATCTAGCTTAAATTGTAATCAAAGTGTGTAAAATTTGTCATTAGATGTATGATTATTTCCTCACAATTAAACAAATCTAGTTTCCTAGCTTTGAAATATACATGACACAAAAAATGGGGACTAGACATCACATAAGATAGACATGGAGGAATTACATATAAAAAAAATTATATAAGATATAATACAACATGTTCATTTCTCATGTCAGAGACCTAGATTCGAGTCTAGGCATAGCTACTCAAAGTGGTTAGGCTTTTGCTCATCCACCAAACTTTCTAGGACCTTGCTTAGTAGGAAGAGTATTATAGCTCTAGGTGATGATCATTTTATATAAGATACAACATAAAAACTTAAAACCTTTATAAGAATCACCATAAGGAAATGACAAAGGAAAGCATTATAGATGAAGAATCCATCAAATAACTAATTATGAATGACTAAAATTTTTTGAGATATTTTTCTAAGATCATCACATCGGCTTAGAGAAGTTAATTTTATTCTTATAGCTAGTTTTTCTTATGCATGAACCCTTGTAATCATTGTTATGCTACCTATTTCAATACCTCAAGGCATCTGCTAGCTTACATGTGCTTGTTTTGATGATCTCTAACTTAACCAATGCTCAATAGAGTTTCTCTTTTAGTACACTATGTGACTACTATATAATTGTAGTTAAAATATGTAAACACCTCCTCATATCTATGTTAACATCATTCATCCTTTTCTTAAGTACAACTATTTTAGTTTCATAACAAAAGACATGCATATGCTTTAGAAGGTCTGTTTTTCAAATTAGAATAGGTTCTTTTATTGTAAATTCACAAAGATAAACATGAAGGATGTTAAATTTCTATTTTATATGGGTCAATCGATGCATGAAAGTTAGAAGCTTGTGTAGGCATTGAACCTCTACTTCTTGGTAGATTATTCAATGACATGAATGCACCTTAACTTATCCATATCCATGGTGGTTTTTTCTCCAAGTTTCAAATTTATAGAGTGTAAGCTATTTTCCTTTTTTGAGAAAACTCTATAATTTTTCTTTTTTTTTATGGCACATGTTTTCTTCAAATAATTGGATAGACACTTAAATTATCTAATCTTCCTTTTCAAAACATATTTAACAAATATGAATTTTCCTTTATTTTTCTTCTAATGAAAAATCAATCTTTGAATGTTGAATTTTACTCTAGATGTAACAATTGAGGTAGGAACTAGTCATGTAGCTAACTTTCCAATCCTATTTTGTACTTGCCCTATCTTGATGGTCTACTATGAAAATATGGTCTACTTTCCAACCCTATTAAAGCATTTTAGAATCCTTAAAACATCCATGAGGTGCTAGCTAAGTGGTGAAAATCTTAGCTTAGAAAGTGTAGGCTACAAGTTTGATTCCAATGGGCTACCATGAGTTGTGTACAAAAGAAATTGTAAAAGGAATCCTGAAACCCTCCAATACATATAGAATGGGCTTAGTTTCAATAAAAATTACATCATTTCTTACTTTCCACACTTAATACACTACACATAGCAAAGAAAGTCCAATTTTTTGATAGACATTTCATTTGGTTGAAAGGAAAGGAAGTAATTGACTATATCTTTTTCATTAAGAAAAAGTTGCAAAACCAAAGGATAATTTGGGAGGGAGGGGGGGCCTTCAAGGCCTTATTAAATGGATCTTTGAGGATGGTCTTAAAGAAGTACTATGGATTTCTATCTTTGGAGGAAAGTACCAATCATAGATGCATAAAATAATGATTCTCATCTCTAGTGAAATATTTTCTTACATGTTCAAGCTCTACTTCCTTTAGGGTCACAACATGTAACTTTGAGGGATGTCTTATAGTAGTTTGATATTTGGGTGACAGGAGATTTGGAGGAAACAATTGTCAAAGAAAATTTAAATATTCATCAAGCTCATTTTCCAAGGAGCACTCTTAGTCCATGTGTTTCTCCTTGAATGTGGCCTTTTTATTAATGCAACATACATCCTTTACCATGCACATTGCAAAACCTTGTTACACTTTCCTCAACTCTACTCCTTCTCTAAGAACATGTAGTGAGCTCTTAGTTTTGTGCCCCGTATTATGCTTCATAGTCTTCATCTATCATTGTGCTCTAGCTTCTATGGAAAGCTAGGAACAAGCTCAATTTTTGTAGTTTCTTGGTGCCTTAACCAACTAAAATCATTGTTAGAGACCTTTACCTATGGAATGAATCCGGAGCTACAATGAGGATGATTCTTAATTTTGAGCTAGAATATGCACTATTCATGCAAAATTAGGCATTCTAGTAATGGTGGTCCACTTTGGTTAGGTTAACGATTCTTCCCTTCTTGATGGGAAATCTTGACCTTAAGGACAAAGCACTTTTAAGGTAATGGAGGTAAGAACACACATACCTTAGGGAGACATATTTATTTTTACTAAAGATATTAGCTCCTCCTATCCCAGGCTTCCTAAAGAAGGAGAAATATTGATTCTTATGGAAAGGATCTCCAAGATGCTAATGGTCTTTTTGTTAGTCCCATCTTGAAGACCACAAGTGATAAGGTTCAAAAATTGGCATTGCCATCTATCTGGTAGAAGGTGAAAGAGTTTCTTACTAATTTCTTCATTAAATTTAGCAATGTTTGAGAGCTTCATGACTCATAATTTGCTTTCTTGTGGTACATGTAGCTAGGTAGGAGGATGAATCTATCAAAACATTTTCTAACTTCTCATAAGAAGAGTATCTGGTGGCATCATTAAAGGCTAATCCCAAACCATTTAGCTACTACAAAATCTATAAAACTTAGGACAACACAACCACAACTCTATTTTAGGGTTTTCTATGAATAAGAGCATTCTCTCTAGTTGGATATATCATCATCCATTATTCCTGTGGAACTAGGGAATAGGCTTTGTTGTGATAGGAAGGAGTAGGTGGTAGATGATAACAACTCTAAAAGATTGGAATTCAAGATTGGTTCAACTAGAAGCTATCGAAAGTGGACTATATTATAAGAAATGAGCTAAAGGCCAAGTTTGTATTGATCTTAACAAGCTTACTGTGGAGGTTGAGACTAGGATTAGAGTTAAAGCGAAAGCTATATGAATTTAAGATAAGAGGAAATAGCAATAATAAGAGGAGCTCCATTACCATGAGAAGGAAGAGGAAAAGAACCATTAGGGGATGGTAAGAAAGGATACACTGTGCAAGAAAGTAAAATGGGAACCGTGGTTGCTAAATCCTTTATCCAATTTGATAATGTCTATAAGCTCTAGGACTAGCACTTTACTTTTTTGTGGTGAATGCATTAGGTAGGAGGATGAATTTGACAATTATATTTTGACTTTCCTTAAGAGAGTAGATGAGGGCATCATTGCAAACTAGTCCTAGCCCTTTAGGCTACTACAAGACCTTTAGGACTTGGAATAACATACTCAAAATGCTAGTTTAGAGTTTTTTATGAGTGAAAGAATTCTCTCCAAGAGGATGCATCATCATCCTGTATCCCTATGGAGTTAGGTGATAGACTTTGTAACAATAGAAAGGAGTAGGTGCTAGATAATAATGACTCTAAAAGGTAAGAAAAAATGACTAAAAATCATGATTGGCTCAACTAGCACATGTAGCAAGTGTAGGATGATATTAGAAAAACATTGGAGGTCAAGTTTGTTACTAAGCTTAGCAAGGTCATTGTGGAGGTTGAGACTAGGATTAAAGCTAAGAAGTAGGCTAAATAGGAAGAAGAGAAGAGAGAACAGTAGCAACAAGAGAACCTTCACTACCATAAGAAGGAAAAGAAGAAGAACCATCATCGAATGACTAGAAAGGCTATGTTACACATGAAAGCAAGGTGGGAGGCCTACTTGATAAGTTCTTCATTTAATTTGGTAATGTATGAAAGCTTCAAGACTCCCACTTTGCTTTCTTATGATGCATGTAGCTGGGGAGAAGGGTTAATATGCAAAATATTATTTGATTTCCCTTAATAAGAGTAGATGGAGATGTCATTTGGGGTTGGTCCTAGTCCTTTGGGCTACTATAAGACCTATAAAACTTGGAATGACATAACTACAATGTTATTTTAGGATTTTATATGAGTGAGAACATTCTCTTTAGAATGATGTACGATTTTCCTCTCTTCCTATTAAGGCATGGGATTGGCTTTGAAACAATGAGAAGAAGTAGCTGCTAGATGATAATGGTAGGAATTAATAACTAAACATTTTTTTAACTAGCTACTGCAGTAAGTGACGGATGATATTAGAAAGTATTTGAAGGTCAAGTTTGCTACTGAGCTTAGCAAGTCTAATGCGAAGGTTGAGACTAGGGTTAGAGTTGAGTAGTAGGCTAGATGAGAATAAGAGGAGAGGAAATTATAGCAACAAGAGAAACTTCATCATTGTGAGAAGGAAGAGAATGAGAACCATCAATGAATGATTAGAAAGGCTATGCTATACAACACACTCAAAGATAGGCTCCTAGCATATATTAGAAAGTATCTTCATAGGGAGGTGGAGGAGAAATTGGTCATGGAGAAGGATGAGGAGGGCCAAAGAGTACAAAATTTTTTCAAGAAGGAATACATGATAAGAAGTTAAGATGCATTACATGAATCAAATGCTAGATGATGGCTCCAAATGGGAAAATGTTGTTATGTACTCATGGGAATTAATAGGAATGCTTATTGGGCTATCCTATGAAAATGTATCTAGACTACCTCTAGTGAATTACATCCAAACAAGGACAAGAATCTTACCAAAGGGGCCAAGGTCTAAAGGAAAGAGTATTACAAGGAATTTTAAGAAGCAACAACCATTCTAAAATTAGAAAGTAATGAGAATATTTTGAACATAGTTCACATACAAGAAAGGTTGCAATGCTCATGCACTAAACTTTCCTATTTCATTTGATAATTAGCTACATTTACTATAAACATGGTTTTTGCATTAAGTGTTTTCTTTATGCCTTGGTTTTTAACTTTACCACATACCCACAAAACCCCCTAGATGGAATCAATTTTTACTTTTGATTTCTATCTACAAATATTATCACATACAATTTGATCTTAAAACCCTATGGGTAAGGTTCCATCTTGCTCATGCTTAGAAGTTCCTCTCTTTCACTATTTTGAATTGGAATCATCAATGGTGCTAAAATTATATTAGGATTGTGTTGGATTAGAAGTTCTACAACATGAATAATGTCATCTTTCATTTAATTGTGCAATTGATATTTGAAATCATATTTCTGAAGTTATAATGGAATATTTAAAGTGTAGAGGAAGGCTCTCTCTATTCATCTTACCTCAACTAGTTATTGTGGTGTGTTTTTTGAGCTTTGTAGTATGTTTTTATCTGTAATAGTGTCATGATGATTCTACAAAAGCCACAACAAACAAAATAGGCACTTAGTATGCACCAAGTCCTTGACTGAGTATAGTAGGTATATAAAAGCTCATTTTTCAATAATAAAAAATTAGTCATATATAGCATGTTGTTGCCATTAAATAGCCATATATTACATAGATTTGATTGCACAAATTTTTCTTTCATTAGCTCATTGCATAGGGTACTTATTTTAGAAATTTTTCCTTTTTTACCTTGTTGAACTCATTGTTATCTTCAATATGCTTAACTATATTTTTATCAAGAGGTTCTTATTTTGTTACTCTTATCGCATTTTTATTTACATGTTAGATATTTTTTAATTTTTTTATTATTTAGATATTTCTAAAATTTCTTTCTAATAGATTACATTTGTTTCTAAATTTTAACCATGTTTCCCTTTCGTATGTAGATAACTACAAAGCTACAAATAGATTTTCATGGGTATGATAACCTTACATGGATGATCAACTTAGTCCTCTGTTTTGTAGGCTATCAACTAGTTATATTACAAGGTATGAGTGAATGTTCAATTGCTTAAATTTTTTATCAGAAATTGTTTGGCTATATCATTATTGTGATTTTTTCATCTTGCAACTTGGTCCTATTTGTTTCTTACCTTTTGTTTCATTTTCTCTATTACTTTTACAAAAAAATTGATATTTGTTAAGTTATGTTTTATAAAAAATATTTTTAACATTTTGAGATAGCCTATTTCTATTTTCATTTTTAGAAAATTCCTAACATTTATAACTATTTAACATTTGAGATAGCTTATTTAAAAAATTCAAACTATTTACGTTGATTTTTTAAACTTATAACTTAATTTGTCTTAGAGTGTTTTACCCAAATAGTTCCCCATTTTTGAATGAACCTATCTTGTACAAAAATTACCCAAGTGTTTGTGAGGTTTGTGCACAAAAAAAGAAAAAAAAAGGTACTTCTCTATTCAATTCCTTTCAGTTTGTAGGCCCAAAATGTTTAATAAACATTAAGCTTAAAATAACCATGAAAATTCTCAAGAGGATTCAAATCCTAAGATTGACAATTCATAGACTCCCTCAAAGCCAACTATAGCATGAGTCCCTCATAACAAGCTCAATCCCACATCAAAAACTTTGGCTAATAATTTGCACATCTATCCCCCTTAGGAGGACCGTAATTAGACCAACAAGAAACTCATCCTATAGGTGATCGCAAAGGCAAGGATGAAAGCCACGATGAAAGAGGATTGGGAGACATTATCTAGAAAGTAAATTATAGCAAATAAAGAAGGGCTAAGTGGCTATAATCATCAAATGTTTCTTGATGTCTTGATGAAGCCTAAATTGGACTAAAAAATTGATAGCAACCAAGCTTCTAGATCATTAAATTGAAATTTTAAGACCCAAAGGCTAAGACCTGTATTTCATGTCCTTTGGAAAAGCAAAGTGACAAGACCTCAGAGAGACTATTATTGTTGGAAAGTAGGAGAAAGGATATTGACAAAAAAGTGGTGGATGAGAAACAAGATACCCTAGATGTTTACATTCATGCTTTATAGGGCTCTATGTTAGATCAAGAACAAGGTATGAAAATTAATAATAATCCTTTTTGTCCACTCTCTAACTCCCTCTCAAGATTGTTCTATCATGAAATTGTGCTAGACTCTAGGGTCCAAAAAAAGCTCACCATATTAAAAATAAGCTTCAAATTATGTTGGCATTGTGTTGTTACAAGAGACTAAAATTAATAGCTTCTCTTGGAATCTTTGGCCTACATAAAATGCATTTAAATTCCCTGCTCACAAGCTTAGTGGAGCTTTAGTCTACATCTAACATAATAATTTATTTTTTCATACTATTATCTCCTCATTTCATATGATAAGTATAGTTGGTTGTAGTATTAAGATTCGTAATGTGTAAGGTCTAGTTAGTAACGATAATAGGTAGCACTTCATAAATGAAATGAGATATCTCAGTGTTAAGAAGGAAGGCTTGATTGGAGAACATTGGAATTTGATTCATTGAAGAAATTAAAAATTCAATGGTTCTACCACCCATAATTTGATGATTTTTTTAATCTTTCAACCAGAAGGATGAGGTGGCTGAGCTTCATATTTCTCTATGCTATTTTACTTGGAAGTGTTCATTTGTGTAAGGTAAAAATGTGGCTATAAAGCTTGATGAGTTTTTATATCTAGATTTATAGGGAACAATCATTACAAATTGAAAAGGCCTTTACTTAGCTTTATTTTGACTACAAGTCAATATTATATTTATGGGAAGCTAGAATATTTTTCAAATTAAAATTAAAATTTGAGAGTGTCTAGCTTAATCGATCACGGTGAAACTATATCAAATTAAACATAAGGGGGATCACCATCTAGGTTATAATAACATTACTTGTAATCTTAATACATTCATATCATCATGAAAACATATGCAAAAACACACATGGTCTAGCACTACTTAGATGATCATTAATAGGACCATTAATATCCAAAATCAAGTTGATATTATGTCATAATGGGATTAAATCATGATAAACATAGTCAACATATATTGAACAATAAGATAAATACTTACATGAAGAGGAAATTTACTAAAAATAAAGATCCAAGGAGAGATGGATGAAAATAGGGAATCAGAAATCTTCATATTTTCACATCTTTACCAATAGGGGACATCTTAAGAAGGTCATAGTATTCTTCTTAGATGGTATTGACTCAAATTTGTATACTAAAGCTAGTTTCTCCTAAGAGTTGTTCCGTGTAAACAATATAGTGAGCTTGAAGCCCCTTCAGAACCTAATCCCAAGGGCTATTTTTGATGAAGACAATCAAAACCTTTGATGTCCCCTCATCAAGATGGAGATTCGTAACATCATGGAAAAAGGCCCCAATAACAATTTTTCTAGGCTAAATGAATGTAGTTTTAAATTCTTC